>JAUZSU010021233.1:0-10745 GCA_034780255.1 Parotocinclus maculicauda
AATTTCTTTTTGAAGATCTGCGTCCAGGAGCAGAGTACACAGACAGACAGTAGAGCAAGCAGGAACAGATAGGAGATGAAGAGGGAAAAAGTGCGTCGCTTTCCTTGAAGGTTGCAACAGAATCCACCAATGCAGTCAGGACCCCCAAGAAGGGCACCTTACTAAAGGTGAGGCACCTCAATAAAGGGTATGTCACTGGGACAGGGCCTCGGTGACACGCACCAATCAGGTCCACGATCACGACTCCTTTCTGAAGGTGCACCTGTCGTGGAAGACTGAGACCGCCACCGTACGGGCAGGTGTGGACTCTGGGTCGGCTGCCAACTTCCTCGACCGGGTTACCTCTGGAGCGACTTCCGACCCCCATGTCGGTCTGTGGGGTCGATGGCCGGCAGCTCCTAGGGGGCCCTGTGACCTGCCCCCTGGCTCTCACATTGGGGCGGCATAAGGAACGGCTCTCGTTTGTAGACTCCCTGCACATGCAGGTCGTCCTGGGTCACCCTTGACTGCAAACCCACAACCCATCCATCAACTGGATCTCTGGATCCATCGGTGGATGGTGTCCTGTGTGCCACTCGGCTTGCCTACGTGCAGGGAGGACACCTTTGCCCCACCTCAAAGGCGAGTCCCCCGGGGAACCTGCCCCAGATCCCACCTCCCGCAAGTCGCCCAGCTCAAGCAGCCAAGTCCCACAAGGGAGATTGGGCCCACGGATTATCCAGTGTGCCCCGGCTTATATTGTCCGCCATCTGCTGGGCAGCACACAAATCCAGGGAAGCACCCAGTACCTGGTTGACTGGGAGGGATACGGTCCAGAGGAGTGGTCATGGGTCCTTGCCCGTCACATTCTGGATCTCACCCTAATATGGGAGTTCCAGGTACTGTTATGAGGGTTACCTTAGACGCCCGGTGTGCTCGTGGCGCACCCCAGCAGCCTTTACAGAGCGTCTGGTGACGCTGGTTATATCCGGTCCTTAATTGACGACGTGATAACAGACACCAGGCGTCTCTACTATATACGTATGAGCGCCAACGTTGTTCGGGGCCACGTTGTCACAGAACGTACGGTCCTTTGCTCACGTTTCTTAATGTGCCATAGCGAGCGCTTAAACTAAAGCACGTCGCCATCATTCGCTGACTTCCTGCCTGGCACTCTAGCCGGCTGTACGTTCCAATTGAGACGCGCCCCGGCTCGACTTTCTCGTGTGTTACTGCACACTTGAGCTCACGCTCCCTCTCTGGCGTTCCGGAGCTCCTCCACGCTACTCGATTTGGGAAGCTGCATTACAGCTGCATGAATTTTCCCATTCTTTTGTTTTTGTAATTTGGAGAGCCTTTTGCTCTGCCTCTTTTGTTATTTCCCCATTCTTTTTATACGTCGTGGGGTTCCTTCATTCCCACATCCTTGGATCCTAACTGCATATCATAACAATATGTCAAGTGAATTTATAGTAAAGTTGCACCTACAGGCACCAGTATATTGCAAGGTGTTGAAATGGCATGTCATGCAATTAGGAACACATCAACAATTGCATAGATTTTGTTAAGAAATGCAATATATATTTTATTTACCTTTGGTGTATTACAGAAAGAAGCCTGCATGCTGCCCCTTTTCTGTGCAAAATGGGTAATAAAATCCTCATCTATAACAGTGGATGTTTTGGGGGTAGGAGAAGATGCAAGGAAAAAAGAAAAGGTGGGATTTGAGATGCACTAGCTGATTTGTAGTGAAAGAATGCTGTTTGGGCTGCATCGACAATAGAAAGAGAATGAGACAACATCAGTGTTTGATACTTTTGTTAAGTATGTTTTTCTCCATTTTCATTCACAACTGCAAAGGGTTGCTCTATCAATGAACCCATAAAACAATAGGTTTGTGAGCACATGACGTAGGCCACACAGCATAAGGTTGATCTATGTTTCCACAGAATGTCAGTCAACCAGGGACTAGATGACATGGGTTTTACTGGCATTGAAACGAGAGGACAGATACTTCTAGAGGGTTCAACAGAGTGCCTTAGTGTTAGCGAACAGAAACGTTAAAAAGAGTTATTGTAAAATTGGTGGTAGAGGTCTTGGTGAAAATTACATGACATGAAACAAGCATGTTGGCTGCTCTGTGTTTGTCTAAATAGTTTAAAGAGTCTCAGGGAGATCCACAAATTAAAGGCATAGGCCATAGTAATGAAATCAGCTTCATAAAGTTGACTGGCAGATCCAGAATCCTCTGGTTTCAAGCAGTTTGTTAGCGACGGACCTAGGTAGACAGACAAGTTGAGTGAGGTCATGCCTCTAACAGGATGTTGTGAGGACAGGGATCCTCCAGAAACAAA
This sequence comes from Parotocinclus maculicauda, assembly GCA_034780255.1. NCBI lineage: Eukaryota > Metazoa > Chordata > Actinopteri > Siluriformes > Loricariidae > Parotocinclus > Parotocinclus maculicauda. The sequence goes on from JAUZSU010021233.1 coordinate 2,334, forward strand.
ATTGTTAGTTGTTGGAGTAGATCGATATAACACTACAGTACAGTAGATGTTCAATACTTACACTTTTTTTGCTTTATTACACACAGCCTCCATCTTCTTTGTGAATCTGAGTCTTTGTGCAGAGAGCCTGAGGCAGACAAGCTTAGGCAGGAAGTCTGCCACTACAGCTACCACTACATCAAGCTACAATCCAGAAACTCTTTATGAACACTTATATATAGAAATATACACTGGTATTTACTGCATATGAATGTAATTTTAAACAGAGAAATGAAAATTTCTTGAACTATCATTCCTACTGTGTAGTACATAGAAATGCCTTCCCTGGTGGCGATTTCAGTGTTCACAACAGTGCTTTAGTGAGTTCAATGTGGTTAATGTGTTTAGAACTAAGTAAAGAGTACTTCACATGATTCATTGGCAATAAGTGTACCTTGTTTTGAGATTTGCTATTATAATGAATAAAAGCCACATTGTGTTTGGAGGTGCCTCAGCTTCTGGTCACTTATAAGAAATGCTTGATTAGTTTGACATTAACCCTGAATGACTTCAGTAGCTGAAAAGCCCCACTTCAATTAGCTCTAACCTTTTATAGTTAGGCATGGCATCCTGGGAAATCAGCACTCACATTCACACATTCAACCAGGGCCTTAGATAGATCAAAGGTGCTAGCAAGTCTTTCTGGATTATCACCATATGAAACTCTTCAGGCATTGTAGTTCTCTTCAACATAAATCACTTTATCATACATTGTATGTTCTCCCTGTGTCCGCATGGGATTTCTTTGGGTATTACAGTCCTCCTACATTCCAGAGACATGTGTTAGGTCAATTGGTCTCTAAAGTGTAAGTGTAAAATGTGTGTATGTGCTCTCTAATGGATTAAGACGCTGTATAAAGTTGGTTCCTGCTGTACTACTGGTGAGGAGTCTGCAAATTCTAGTTAGTTAAGTGCTTTTTATGGCTATTTAGCTTAGTGCAAACATTTTATGTGTAAGATTGCTGTAGTATATTTGGACATGTTTGGATTATATTAAATATATCTATTAAGGGTACGTACTAATTATACACATAAACCATATCATGAAAATTATGTTTATCCCATTGAATCCCATTTAAGTATTTTGTCTTTTGAACATCACTTTACTGTTAATTGATAGTTCTTATTCTGACAATGATAGTTCAGACAGTGGAGGGAGTAGCACATTCACATGCCACTGTGTGGTGTGCATTTGAAAACCACAGTTATCTGGTTTTGTGAAAAAAAGTGTTCTCTAATTGTGTAATGATGCATGCTCAAGAGAAATTAAAGAAAATAGTTGACCTGTTTTATACCTTTTATTCATGCTGATTTCCCAGTGTGGGAAAAAAAGTAAGTCTGATCATCCAGATGCAGAATGTAACATGGCTAATTCTACTTTTACAATCATAATAAGTTAATGTCAGAAAGGTGATTTTGCATTGGCTTGGTGATTCAAGGCTGTGGTGGGTAAACTAGACACAGCTATGTGGGAAGTTACTGTATTTGTACTCTACGTTTAAGCAGGAGCTTGTTCTGGTAATCAACAAGCTTCTTGTCATAGGAATAGTCTAGAATAGTCTCCCTTGAAGATGTTAGACTGACCTTTATTTTCACAATGTTTAAGTCCATGTTAAAAACTGTTCTGTTTAGCTGTGCAAATGACACCTGATTGTGTTTTACCTGCAATCTTTGCTTTTTGTTATTATTTGATTGATTTTAAACTGTTTCCTGAGGTTAATGTTTTTGAGGGCGTTTTAATTGTACTTTATTTATGGTCTTTTGGTCAATAAGTTTGTAAAGCTGTTTTGAGACAATGTACTTTAATAAAGGTTTTTCTACAGTATATACAAATTTAGCATAAAAACTTATTTTTAAGTTTTGATTAAATTATTAATCTAATTTTTGCTTCAGCTTGGAGAAAAATTCATTAATTTCTCACAGTCTACCATGTTAAATGTATGCTCTAGACTGTTTTACGTGGAACAATGCAAAAGTAACAAATGAAATTATACACACTTTTTATTTAAATGTAAGGTTTAGAGTTTGTGTTTATGTTGTTGTTTGTTTTATTTCATTTCATTCTGTTATTTTTAGTTTTAAACTAAAAAACTAGGGGATATTTCATTATGGAATAATTTTTGTGAACAGTATAGTTTATTTTGTATTTATGTAGCCCATTTCCATCAGTTACAACATATATATTTATTAAATTCTAAGTATAACAGCGGTCTTCACTTAAAAATACATAAATAGTAAATAGAAATTAAAAGGACAGAAAACTAAGACAATTAAAATAGTAAATAGGTAGTTCTAAACAGTAAATAAGATGTCACAAGTATTGCTACAGAAAAGCAATGAAAAAATCCTGATTATTAAATGCTGATGTTTTTTTTATTTCTGTCAGCTGGCATGTATATGCAGTTTAAGTCACCCTCCTTACCCTGTCTTTTAACCTTTGATCCTGATTAAACCTCAGCTATTTGACAACTACGCTCTTAACACTAAGACTACCTCTCACATCCACTGATCCATGAGATAAGTTCACACTGGGACTGCTCAGTTGGCTATGTGCTTCACTGGCTTCTTTACACGTTCTGACAGGACTGAACAGCACGGGCCTCGGCCAACATCGTCTATTTATTAGAGCCTTTCACCTCAGTGTCCAGCCAGAATAAACACCATGCCAGGCAGCACAGGGAAGTGCTGACCTAGTGAATACTAGTACCTAGTGAATAATAAAAGAAAAACACGTTTGGACACACATATAGGAAAAAGGGCAGAGTATGCCATGCACACACATCATACTTTTTCCAGTTGACTTCAGGTGCAGTCAGCTGCAGGCTAAATGGCCATGCTGCAGTGTGTGTGCATGTCAGTAACTGAGAAGAAAAGACGTAAGTTAATGAGTGGGAAAAGCCAGCAGTGCCACTTCAGGGGGAGGGGAAGGCAGATATTTCTTGGCAAATTGACTGACATTGAGGGGATTTTTTTTTTCGTTTATAGAATGTAAAAGAGATACGAACATTCTTAGAATTTCCAATAGCAATAACTCTGCAAATAAAGACTGCTCTCGTAAATAATTTGGAACTATATTACATTGGCAAAATGTATGTAGACTCCCATATATTGCATTATTGGTATATAAGGCACTTTAAAAAGTCAATGTTTACAAAATCATACAGTTAAAAACCTTAATGAATCAATTGTTGCAATCCAAAATGCATGTACTGTGATGTTTTTTAAAATGTAAGCATGTAAATATGCACCCTATATATATTAAATACATTCATGGTAAGTAACAGTTCTTTACCTGATTGCTTAGATACTGATGTTGTTGTGCTTTGCATTCTCTCCCTCTTCACTAAACAAATAAGTATGGGGGGTTACATTAGATTAACCATACTTAGACCTAATTAACACAATTAACCATTAACAACACAATTCATTTATTTACTTAGTATACCTCATCAAGAGCTGAAATTGCAATTTGCTAATAGGATAACATATACACTACATTACACCTAATTTTCCATTTTGTTTATTATAAAAGCAGCAATCAGTTGTTTCTGTTCTTCAATGAATGACTTGAGCTCTGACAACTATCCTGAAACCTCGAGAAAATGGTGAATACAGGACATTTTCTTAGATGCTACCAGTGATTTGTTAGCCTAAGTAATAAGTTATGTCTGGTGGCCAGGCCTTGATGCCAAGATCCAAAACCTGTGTGTCATGCCAACATCATCAAAGGTCACCCAGCCTGTCACCATTACATCCAGCAGCACCATGGCTCTGTCTTCATGGTGACTTTGCCGGTTTATTTGAGATATAAAAGCAGCAATCAGTTGTTTTTGTTCTTCAATGAATGACTTGAGCTCTGACAACTATCCTGAACCCTAACAAGGCTACACCAGCTATGGCAGCAACTAGACTTCAGAGATGGGCTTTGTTACTCAGCCCAAAACTACACCATACAGTACAAGAAGAGTACTGAAACACCTCAATGCTGACTGGTGGTCATGTTTAGCTCTGCGATTGTTTGCCATACTGTTCTTACATTGCAGATGCGTACACAATTGGATCTCCTTAAACTAAGCCTAGTAGCTACAGTTGTCGATGTACAAAAGACCCAGTGCAGCTACTGAGAGAAAAAGTCCAAAGCTCGAGAGTTTGATGTGGGTGATTCAGTGCTAGTTCATGATTACCTTTGGGGGAGAAAAATCAGGAACGGTTTCTGGGAAAACTGGACTATTATCTTATTAAGTGGATGTAGGATGTGCTTAGCATTGGAAAAGATACAGAGAGAAATTTCTCATTTTACAGATAGCGCCATTAAGTGTCCAGAACAATCAGTCAGTCTACTCTCACCTAACCCTAACCCTACCCCTAACCCAGTCTAGTCTCAACTCAGTGACATTTCACCAGCAAATCCAGACGCTATTAAGAATTTGGATTTTCCAACCTCAGATCAAGTTAAAAAAGAAAAATTAGCAATACCCCCAACTATATCATCACTCGATGAATGACGATATACCAGCAAAGTATGTAAACAATAGGACAGACTGCATTTATAATTAAAGGAGAGTTAAAAGCAAATAGGTTAGACAGAGAGTGAGGGTGTCATATGGTCAGAATAATCCCTTAATCCACTCAAGACTTTGGGGCAGTCTACCCCAGCTTCAAATTGCTTATTGAGGGTTGTGTTTAGCTGTATGTATATGTATGTGTTGAATTTACTGTTATAATGAAAATTAATTTTTTATGGTCCAGGGTATGGAGGTATGCACATGTAATTCGATAAACTGCAAACTTAACTGATGCATTATTTACACAATAGGCAGTAATATTGTTGAATTATCACCAAAGTCATTGTAAAAACCTAGTAACTCATAATGTATGCCCTCGCACATAAATATTAGACCATATTTGGAAATAAGTTTGTGTAGCTTGAATAAGACCTCACTCTTAGTTCTGCCACATGGCATTTTAGTTGCAATATTAAAGTCACTGAATATTTGAAAGTTGATCCCTTGTTTGCACTAACTGTCATACAGCTAAGTGACTGGACTGACAACTACTTCAAGCAGGGTGCAAAAAAAGATGGAAAAATGGTGGCAATTCCAAAAGAAGTTACTCCAGAAGCCTATGTTAAGGGCCTATAATGGACTATAAAACATCTGAACATCTGGACATCTTTTATGCAAGCGGTGAGGCTGTAGCTAACAGAGCTGACAATACCAGTGATGCTAATGGCACTAGTGGGACTAATATCACTGAGCTTTTAATGTATAAAAGTGTGGACAGCCTCTTCATCATCTTAGAGCATGATGTGAGGAAGGCTTTGAGGAAAGTAACTATCAGGAAATCCAGGTGGCATCTCAGACTTTTAAACTCATCACCTTGCACCAGTGCTCTTGAACATATAAAAGTACCTTGCCAATGGTACTTTACAATGTCCATTATAGTTCCAGTTCTAAAGAAGCCTCCACTGTCTCAATATTATTGCCCAGGGACCCCAACCTCAGTTGTGCTTTGCTCAGAGACATTTTACAATTTGCACAACATTCCAGTAGTTTAACTGATCACACAACTACAACCTCCAAATTCCAATGAAGATGGGGCATCGTGTAAGACAGAAATAAAAACAGAATACGATGATTAACATATGAAATTGAATACATTACAAAGACAAGATATTTATGTTAATGTTCAAATTAAAACTTTATTGTTTTTTGCAAATATTCACTCAGCAAAAGACTGGGAGAGTTAAGGAATGTTCAAAAACACCTGTATAGAACATGCCACAGGTGAGTGTCATAATTGGGTTTAAAGGGAGCATACCAGAACGGCTCAGTTGTTGCAAGCAAGGATGGGGCTATGTTCATCACTGCATGACCTGTCTCCCATTAAAATGTGTGGTGCATTGAGAAGTGCAAAATACAACAACAAAGAATGCTTATTGAGTGTTGTTAAAAGGAAAGGTGATGTAACACAGTGGTAAACATGCACCTGTTCTAACATTTTGGAATGTGTTGCAGGCATTAAATTTAAAATGAGGGAATATTTGCAAAAAACAAAGTTTATCCGTTTGAATATTCAATATCTTGTCTTTGTAGTGTTTTTAATAGAATATAGGTTAAAATGGATTTGCAAATCATCATATTCTGTTTTCATTGATGTTTTACACAACATCAGAACTTCATTGGAATTGAGGTCGTAATACACACAGCCCTGAGCCACCTGATTAACAGAAAGGGTAAATTGTAAAAATGCTCATTGCTGACTAAAGTTCATTATTTATCACTACAATTTAAGCACTATGTTGAAGAAGCTAAGTCTTAACAAATCAATGTGTCAGTGACTGTCCAACTTAGCACTTGAACCCCCAAGTCAGTCCTGTCACTGTAGCCTTCTATAATGATAAAAAAGTTTTATACCTTCAATACTGAGAGCATTCTGATGGAAAACAGATCTTGGAACAGCACCACACAGGATTAACAGTCTCTACAGAGGATGGTGTGATTGCCCAAGCTTCCAACCATCAGTCTATCTACAAATAACAATGCTAGACAAGGCCAGGAAGATAACATTTTCAATCATTCTAACAATGGTCTCTTCTCTCTCGCTACTTTGAGGTAAGCACTTACACTCCCTGAAGGCCAAAACAGAGAGATGAAGGACGAGACTGTTCATTATTTTTTCCTATGGGCCATTCTGGCCCTTAACCAGGACATCACTTAGAAATATTCTATATGTATTTAATTACAACCCTAAGTCAGAAAAACTTGGGACAGTATGGAAAATGCATATACAAACACAGTGTGTCTTACATTTACTTTGAATTCTATTTATTTACAGACAGCATAAACATAAGATATTTTCTTTTTTTAATTAAATTTATTTTATTTGTTAAAAAAAACAAACAAACATTCATTTCTGCATTTCAGGCCTGCAACATTAAAAATATTTGGGACGGGAGCTAGAGCTAGTGATTAATTAAAAAAACACATAATGATGTGATTTCCAACAGTTGATTGTAATACTGATTTGGAATAAAAGCAGATCTGATTCCAGAAAAGGCAGAGTCTTTAATGAGCAAATTTGGCCAAAGGTTCTCCAGTGTGTCAACAATTGTATAATAAAATAATTGAAATATTTTGAGTCAATATTCCTTAAAGAATCTTGAAAGAGATTTGCATATTTCACCCTCTACAGTACTCTCTGAAAAAAACTCAAAAAGAAAAGTTGTTGGAATCAAATGAAACTTGATATGTATGAATTCAATGATAATATATGTAAATGTTTACAATATAAGAGTGAAAAGAATACATTTTATAAGGAAAAACTGCGTATAATATTTGGCTGGAATCGAATTTTGGATCTAAGGAGGTATGAGCGACCAAAGGGGTAAAAGTCATGTACTGGAACTATACAGAGTTGGACGCTAAGACGGTGAGAGAAGCTGATATTACTGTAATTGCTTGTGGTCTTTTTTTAATGAGCGCTGAAGACTCTTTGTGAACTAAGCTTGTTTAGAACAAAATCAACATGGATTGAGCGGCACCAAATGCCTATAGCCCCACCTCATGCCCTCTGCTAATCTTAGTGAGGAACAGATCAAAGAGATGGCAGCTCCCAGTGTGATCAAACTGTTCAGCAGCCCATGGGTGGCACCTGCTGTGTTAACGAAGACAAAAGAAGGGTAAATGGCATTCCTGTGAGGATTATTGCTGGTTAAATGTTATAACCAAATTTAACTCAGTTTAATACCATTTGACTCAATGGCCAGATCATGGTGGTTTATCTCTCTGGATCTCTTTAACTATTATCAAGCCATGCTTTTTAATTGTAGTGCTTTCACTCAATATCACAGTACATAATTATCTTATTTAAATTGTCATCTTTTGTTTCACATAACTTCTTAACAATGTCTAGGTATAGAATCAACCAGCTTCTGTAACAGTTGTGTTAATTTTTTTTTTTTAAGCTTTAAAGTCTTACAGTTCGCACTACAGTACTGGCAATGTGCTAATTTCTTCTCCACTACATTTAGGTTCAGGCTATGAGTCTTCGTTCCCATTGTCATTGAATCTGTTTTAAACAGTTTGTGCATGAATTTGCCAAGTCTCAATAATGTTTAAAGCAGGACTCCCTGTCTTTGTTCACCTGTTTTTCTTGATTTTTGTACAATATATCTGTTACGAGATGTGGTAGTTTTTATTTAGGACCCAAGTATGCAGGATAAGTATATCACACGTCGTATAATAATAATGGGGAAATAATATAGAACAACTAAAAAGGGTTGAAGAGCGAAGCGTGAGACTCCTAACATAATGAAACCGAAAGGATAAAGGGGCACGCCAAGGTTGCGTCCCATTTGGGAGCAACACGCGA
>JAUZSU010021244.1:0-10745 GCA_034780255.1 Parotocinclus maculicauda
GAAATCCATGGTTGGGTTCGTCGTCGGATAGGAGGGCATAATGGGATAGCACATTCCATGATAGTCTCGGATAGTTGCTCTTGTTCTTTGTCCACGTCGTCTGTTGGAGTGAGTGCAGCGAATCGATTTGACAATGCGACTTGATATTTTTGTCGAATGGTCGGATCTTGCAGGCAACCCCAGTTTGGTCTTGTTTGTGTCTTGATGGCGGGCTTTGATCGATTCAGTCGTAATTTGACCTTAGCGCGGACCAGATAATGATCAGAGCTGCAGTCGGGACCTCGCATAGCCCGGACATCATTGAGAGAGGAACGGAAACAGGCGTTGATCAAGACGTAGTCCAGCATAGCAGAATCTTGACCAACTGGGTTTCGCCAAGTAAGCTGATGCTTCCGTGGATGTTGGAATAGGCTGTTACCAGAGACATGCCAGCCTTACACTCATTTCTGGGTTTAACTTCTTGGTTCAGTAAAATTCGGCCAAACTATGCTACACTGGTAGAACCTCTCTGACAATTGCTTATGACAAGTGCTCAGGCTGAACTACAATGGTCGGAGGCAGCAAACAGCAGTTTCACTAAACTAAAGACATTGCTCATGAATAGTCATGCACTTACTATCTACGACCCCGGGCTACCTACTGTCATCTCTACGGATGCTTCAGCTGCACAAAGACGGACTAGAACGCATTGTGGCTTTTGTTTCCCGTACACTGTCAGTGGCCGAAAGAAAATATTCCACCACGGAAAAAGAGGCATTAGCTTGTGTATGGGCCGTAGAACGTTGAAGAACTTACGGGTGTGGTCACAGATTTACATTGCAAATTGACCACCAAGCGCTCACGACCCTCCTCAATACCAAAGGCATGACAAGAGCTGGTATGAGGATTGCAAGGTGGTCTACCAGGCTGCTAAGTTTCCAGTATGAGGTCCAGTACCGGCCAAGGCGCCAAATTGTTATGGCCGATGGGCTTTCACGTCTTCCTCTTGACAGCTCCGGTTCTACTACTCAAACGGAGGAAGATTTGTTCGCTAAGATAGCTGAGATTTCACCTCTCCTGGCTGCGTTACCTCTTGTGCAATTCAAAGCGGCATGTGAGGACTGTCAGGAACTGTCACAAGTGTGCCACATCATTGGTGCAGGATGGCCAAAGGCAAAAAAGTCGTTTTCGAGGATATTCAGCCGTATTTCCTGGTGCGGCATGAACTCGCAGTGGAGGCACCACTGCTTTTCCGGGGTACCCGGTTGTTTGTTCCCAAGTCCCTTTGTGAACAAATCATTCACCTGGCACATGAAGGACATTCGGGTGTGGTGCGCACGAAGCAACGCCTTAGAGAGCTTTACTGGTGGCCACATATGGATGATTTAGTCAATGCAGTACTATCGTTCTGTACAATTTGTCAGTCCTGTGACAAGACAGCCAAAGCCTGTCCGGCACCGTTACAGCCTGTGGAATTCCCACGAGACCCATTACAGCATGTAGCTTTGGATATTGTAGGTCCATTTGAGCTGGGAACTTATGACTGCAGGTTTGCCGTCACCCTAGTGGATTATTTTAGTAAGTGGCCAGAAGTTGGCTTTGCTGCGAATGCGACAACTGACACAGTCATTACATTTCTGAGATCTGTTTTTGCAAGGGAAGGCAATCCCTGTGCTATCACAACTGACAATGGTCCGCAGTTTACGTCTTCGGTTTTCACGGAATTCCTTAGAGTACGGGACATTAAGCATATACGGACAAGTCTGTACCACCCCCAAGCTAATGGCTGCGTAGAAAGGTTCAACAGGGTTCTTAAGGATTGTATACAAGCAGCACAAACCGCTCATCAACCGTGGAAATCTGCAGTTACAGAAATGCTACACACATATCGAGCCACCAATCATGCTACTACTGGAGAATCCCCTTTTCAGCTCCTTAAGGGTAGGCACATGCGGACGAAGCTGCATATTTTACCTCCTGCAGTGAACGAGGAACTTTATGCTCCAGTTGCGGCTAGAGTGGCATTGCAGCAGGCCAAGAGTAAACGCAACACAGATACCAAGAGGGGTGCAAAGCCCTCTACCGTCAAGGTTGGTAGCAAGATATATTCCATATATGAAAGCCTTTCTATGTCGGGAAGGGAGAGAGACAGTATACGGAGATGTTTGTGCAGCAGCAAACTGGACTAAGCTCTTTCACCTTGAGCGATGGAAGACGGTGGAATGCATCACGCCTTTCTCTTTGCCCTGAGGAAAAACATGAGTCTACAGAAGCTGGTACAACAGAGGAAACTGTCATCCCAGCCAAAACTGTAAAATACATCCCTCACCAAAGAAACAGACACCCATTTGCTTGGACAAGAGACTATGTGATGAAGTAGTCAAGGGCCTACAAGTAACGAAATATGTGCCAATATTGTAAGGGTGTAGGCGGATCGCTGCCCATTTCACTGTTCTGTGACAATATGTTGTTCGATATTGTTGACTGTTACTGAGTTTAATGTTTCATAAGGAAGTGTAATACAGGACATTATAACTTCCTATATTTAAAGTTGCTAGGCAGAATATGTTCTAGGTATGTTACGGCAAGGGTGTTGTTATATGTTCTTAAGAAGGCAGTAATGTTTTGTGAGTAATGGTGGGAGATGTTGGGTTTCGGAACATACAGGGACCAGTACAGCTCCTCTTCTCTAGAGGTCGTGTAGAGAAGTATGAAAGAAGAGGGAGAAGTAAAAGATTAAGTGATACGTCTGACTGCTGTGTTTCGTGTCTTTTGTGCCCATTGAGTCACCAACATAACAAGCAGGTGTAGGTGTGTTGCAACTCATTATTAGCATAGGTAAACATTTATACATTTAAAGGCTTTTACCTGGCAAAACCCCAGTCTTACTCAGAAACAGAACAATGTATTAATTTGGACAGCAAGAAAGCAGTGAAATCTGGCAGAACTAGAATGTCTCGTAGAGGCATGGCTGTCCATATGTAGGACATCTCTAGCTGTTATTGTATGTAGCTGCTAAAGCAAATGAATCAAAATTCATATTTTAGAAATGTATCTTTAATATATTTTAGTGCGGCAAATTAAACTACATAGATGTATAATTTTAATGGTATTTTGACCTTCAGAACACCTAACTTATTATAAGGCTGGTGAAAATGCAATTACACCTCAGACAGTAAATAACGGCAATGTATTGTATTTCAGCGACTGGGTGTACAGAACATTTTCTTGTGCGTTTGTTAAATGAGCAGAGCCTGAAGGCTATTCATATAGACTGTGGGTAGCCATGTTGTGTGACCCAGGTTGTGTGCTCGATTAAAAGAATTATAGGTCCTTACCCAAGGTCTTCTTCTGAGCAACACATCAGCGGCATGTGACTGTAAATGTGACTTATGGTGACTGATGTCAAGGACAAGACCAGAAGCGGACAGAACAAAGACAGACTATAGCAAAAAGAGAGAGTGTGAAAGAGAGATGAGCAACATAGAGGGTAAATGTATAGAAGGGGTTACGTAAGAAATGTCAGGGCTGAAATGATATCTGTGCATCTCATCCTCATCTTTCCTGTTGCTTCCCATGCTCCTGTTTCCAAACTATACTAAAGCCTCTTATGCCACAATGCAAATAGCTGTATAACGTCACAATAATATGATGTAACACTAATCGGAAATTGGGACATTACAATAGGGGTATTATTATTATTATTATTATTATTATTATTAGTTCAGGTTCAGGTACAATATATTTTTGCCATATTTACATTTGTCAGAGCTGATAGAGATGAGGCAGAGTCACAGAGAGTCCTTAGCCAGAATACCAGCGGTCTTAAGAGAAGATCATTAAAAAATGACTGGAAAGTTAAATGTTTGGAAGGGAGGTTGTAACCAGAACAATCAGATAAAAAATGGTTGACATAAGCAAATCAGCAAGGCTTTGCAATTAAGATCCGACTGAACACTTGTATAGTAGATTGGCATTACAAAATGGAGGCTTTTCCAGAAGGGGCATTATAGGAGTTATAGTCTGAAAGTGGAGCTGTGACAGACATATGAGTGATAGTACAACACCCCCATCCCCCCAGTGCTGGGAAGCAGTGTGGAAAACCTTGCGATCACTAGAGAGAAACATGGAAGAATGGAAATGCATGGTAATGCAAAAGAAGGTGTAGACGGTAAATGGTAGCATTAAATATTTTGATGTGTTTTAATGGACCACGGCACTTAAAATGGAACTTTTTGGTGCCTCCACTGAAAATTAGATCTGAAGATAGACATGCCCCATCACCAGGGGCAAACTAATAGCAGGGGTATCAATGTTACATAACCGCTTGTTTTGATCTAGCTCACTGTCAGTGCAAGATGCAATTGCTGCAAAACCTCCAGTCTTCTACTGCAGGAACATTGCATGAAGACATGTCTCAAGATGTTAAGGGTGGTTATAACCCCAAGACTACAATGGGGTGCTCCCTGTGGTTGAGTGAATGAGAGCATTCTGAGCAATTTTGGCTCAAGGAGAAACAACTCCATTCATTATTGTTCTTGGCCAAAGGTAGTAGTAGGTTAGTAGCTTATTGGCGTTGCAGCCAAATATAATTATTGTATACAGAGATGAAAAAGTGTTTTTTTCCTAGACCTATGGTTAAGCATAAAAGTATAAGTATCACAATACCTACACATCACGTAGACATACATGACTACTGGTATACCACAAGGCTCAATGCTTGGTCCTCTCTTGTTCTCCCTCTATACTCGCTCTATACTGGTGAGGTTATATCCTCACATGGCTTTTCATATCACTGCTATGTCAATGACACCCAACTAATTTTCTCCTTCCCTCCCTCAGACACTCATGTCTCTGCTAACCTCTCCGCATGTATAGCTGTCATATCATCATGGATGGCAGATCACCACCCTATGCTGAATCCTGGCAAGACAGTAGTTTTACTCTTTTCAGGTGACTCTTGTCCCCACCAGGACCTTGTCCTCTCAATTGACAAGGCTCAGATCTCCCCTTCTGTCGTGGCACACAACTTGAGGGGGCCTATAGATATAGAACTGTCCTTTTCCTCGCACATTGCTAGCGTCTCTCGGTCCTATCGTTTCCTTCTTTACAACATCAGAAGAATCCGTCCATTTCTTTCCACAGAGGCCACGCAGATTCTGGTTGAGTCCCTTGTCGTCTCGAGGCTGGACTACTGCAAATCTCTCTTAATGGGGCAACCTATGACTACTATCCGATCCTTACAGCTGATCTAGAATTCAGCTGCAAGACTTGTGTTAAAAGTTTACACACTACAGCTCCGCTCTCTCCACTGGCTCCCTTTAGATTTAAAACAGTGATGCTTGCTTACAAGGATAAAAATTGGCCTGCACCCTCCTACCTCGCAGCATTTATCACACCCCACACTGCACCTTGCACAATCTGGTCTTCTACCACTGTTTGACTGGTTTCCCCCTCTCTCAGGGGACAAGGAAGCCATGCATCTAGATTCTTCTCTGTTCTGGCTCCTAAGTGGTGGAATGAACACCCCCCACACACACAAAAAACAATAACCAATAACAGTTGTAATCATAACAGTGTTTTCTTGTTTAGATTACTGATAATCAGGAATAGCTTAAGTTTATGATGTCTTAAAGCACTTTTGCAAGTCACTCTGGATAAGTGCTTCTGTTAAATGATGTAAATGTAAATTTAAAATGTAAATCACAGTTCAGTAGACAATAATAGCACAACATACAAGACACAGTGCAACATTTGGAAAGGAGTACACAGGGAGGAGGTAGTGGAGATAATACGAAATTTGCATACACAGGCAGTAAACGTGATTGCGTGTTGAGTGTTAAAGGTGGTAGTGTAATTGCTTGGGTGCACTTTCAATATGGTGTAGTAAATAATGTGACAGTGCAGTCACTGGTTGGAATGTAAGTACGGTGCAATGCATTGTAATTAAAATGACCTTGCAGGGACCATGAGTGTTAGTCTAGAAAAGATCAGATAGGTGGATTGTCCAGGGTGATCTGTGTGCAGGGGAAGCTTAATGTTCTGACAACTTGATACCATGGGCAGATATTTGAATTTACTGTTGGGTGCACAATAAAAAAACACAAGAGCAATTGCTGAAAGCGACACCAAAGGTGCTGCCAAAATGTATATTGCACTAGGTGTATATGGAGGAAATCCTTATTATTACTATATATTATATACTGTAACTGATATTCAAATAAAATGGTTGTATTAGTATGTTTAAATCTGGAAGAAAATTATCTTCTGTACATCAGCCATCAGAGATTCCCACCAGTACTAAAGCTGGATGGTCTGGGTCTCTCCACCTTGATCGAAGAGTGTGAAGTCTGCACCCCCAGAGATCAGACTACAATCCAGGTAGGCACAGACATACTTATTTATAGCAGGGCAATGGGCAAGTACTGTTTATAAGAGGGTTGCATCCAAGTTTCTCTTAAAGTCCCACTAAATGGTTCTGGAGAAAACAGCTGGCAGGTAGGGTGGGCAATGTACATGCAGTTCATTAGCCTTTTAGTCTTTGAAAAAAGTGACAAATCACATTTACTGTGCCTTTCCTGCAATAACTTTATTTCCCCACTTTAGGAATCACTCCCCTAGAGTTTGATTGCCCGGAGTTTTTGATCTTCCACACTGTAATTCTGTTTATTGGAAGGATTGTCTTGTGATATAGTATACCAGCGGGTAGATTTGAGGTAGAGCGGCTTTTTACTGTGAGACAACAATCCTGATGCAAAGGACAGATACGGATCCGGATGTATCAAGTTAAGGCACTGAAGAACTCTTGTGGTGGTGAAGTTTTTTTTGGCCAGCTATGTCCATGTCAGAGACCACACCTCATCATTTAAAAAAGCAGTGAGAGGAAGGGTATTGTTACTTAGAATTAGACTGAGATAAATGGCTCGGGTTACTGGGGCCAGAGTCTGGGCTCATGTCAGGCCTGCCTGCCTTGTCATGCAATGGTCTTTGGGCAGGAGAGTCTGGTGGGCAGTCTGGCTGGGCTGGGCTTTGGTCCTCTTGATCTTGACCTGTGCATCCTTGCCTAATACTAAGAGCAGGGTTTCTATCTATGCTGCCATAGTTATTGCTGCCAAAGTTTCATGCTGCACATGGCATCAGTGATTGTTAATAGGCTTTGTTCTCTTAATTAATAATTAACTACATTTTCTCAATGCTTGTGCTTCAGTACCAGTTCCAGCTCCACACCCTAAGAAGTTCCTTCACTTTAGTATCACAGAAATTCCTGGATGTCTTTGGGGCTAGCGACACTTTAATACTGCTTCCACTTTGCCATCCATCATAACCACTGACTGAGATGATGTACCTAATTGCACATGGAATGCACAGGTGGGAGGTGTGTACGGTCAAATTTGTTGATTGGACAAGAATGACAAGAAAGTGTTTGGAGCCTAAGCCAGACTTTTTCTGGGCACAGACAATGGTATACCGTGGGCAGGGTTCCAGTCCACTGCAGGATTCAGTAAATGCACCACCCTACCGGCAAGCCCCACCTTGAATTTGAAAGGTCTTACTATGTCTAGCAGCTGACTCTTAACAATCAGCCACAGTTTAGCTATGGTACACTCAAAGTGTTTAAAATAATTTAGAAATTTTGAAAACAGTAACACCAACATACATTTTGTTTCAAATAAATAAAACCATTTTCTTCTTTAATAGTGTTTGTATGGTGCCATTCAGCATATTAGTATGTGGTCTTTCTGAGGTAAAACTACAGCTCATGCTAGATTATAAGTCTGTGTGGATTTGTATCTTAGCCTACTGGGTACAATTTAGTCCTGGTCACAGCTATTGTTGTTGCTTAAGTGTCTATCTATATTCTAAACAGACATCTACTTTCATGATAGCACAGTACAAATACAGCAGCTGTCAGAGATAACATTTTAGAAAGTATTTTAGCTTGAAAAGTATTTTTCAAGCTAGCTGAACTATAGTTATCACAGGACTATAAAATAGTACACTACACTAGGTGGTTTTACTGCTATCAATTATATTATGTTTCTTTTACTTTCTCACTCTCTCACACTTGCTCTCCTCAAGTCAGCACTCACTTAGCCTCATTTGCGCTAATCATCATTTAGCCTGATGCCATTAACTCTCTATTAATGAAAACAATACAAGTCCATCATAACTGCATCCATATCAGTCTCACACTTGGCACTACATTTGTCTCATCCCATTGCAAAGAATCTAGCGTATTAAGTTCATCAATATCAATGTCAAAAGATGCCTTGTAGTGATTATTCTAGCTTTCTTCAGGGTCAACAGTTGTGGGGTAAAATAAAGCAATCAATACTCTGCCTTTCTTACTCTGAAACACAGGATTTGATTGTCACTCAAAGCACAGCTACTGTGTAAAGGTTTCTATTTTTACAGACTGTTTTTTCCTTGCTCAGTTTATGTGACAACATCAAAGCTCTGAGCTCACTCTGTCGCATAGGAGACTCTGTCAGAAGCCTGTTAACATATTCTCATTCACTATCCTTATTTCCCATGGTCATTTCTGGAAAGTTGCAGGTTTTTAAATATAACTGAAGCCCTACCCGGGAGGGACTAAAATTGCATGGGTTCCTGGGGTAATTTCCTCTTTTGAATTTTTTGTTTTTATAGTCCAGATCTGCCGTATTTATGCTTTTCTCCCACCTTCCTGAGAAAATTATGGTCTGTGTTTCCCCAAATTCTGCACCACTCTGATCATTTTAGTCTCACACAGATTTTAGTTGGAGTCTCTGTGATTTTACAGGCATATGTCACATCATGTAAAATAAAAAGATTTTGACTGCTGCGTTTTGCTATGTATTCTAACATGCAAATTATAGTCAATCAAAGACATTCCATATCTACAAGTACTATTCAGTTGGACTGGATGTCAGGGGAACTATATTCTCACATCACTCTGAGAGCCAAGAAGGAGAAAAATATGAAAAGCTAGATAGTACTAGCTGATTAAAGAGGAAGCTTTAGTGCCATCTACAGGTATAGACAATGACTTCATATTTAAATATGACATACTGTCAAAAAAGGACTCTGCTTGACAGTGGCACAATCTGTACAATGTACAATGATGTGTTCAGTGTACAGTTATGTAAATCAACTATATGTAAATTCATTTACTTGCCTGGTAACCTGCCTCTATTCAATTTGGTGAGTATTCAAAGATTTGAAAAATGTGCCCAATCAGCTATACCAACTTCAGATATCCTGTAAAATCTGCATCAGACCTATCATTGCCATATTTGTGTACAATATTTCATACAGTACTGTGTCATGCCCTCTAGCTCTTCCAAGGTTCTATCCCAGTGAGGCATGGACTCCAGAAGAATGTGGTCCTGTTGTTTATGTAATCAAGATGTTAGCAGTTGATTCTTTAAGTCCTCCAAGTGAGGTCTTGATGTGTCAAAATTATTTGTACCGTGCAATCCACAAATGCTTGATCAGATTGAGATATGATGAATTGGTAGGCCAATACAACAAATTTAACACCTGTTCCTCAAACCAATTTTGGACAGTATTTGCAGTGTGACAATGCACATTATCCAGAAGAAAGACTGCTCTTATAAATTCTGTTTATATGAGGAAGCGTATTTGTTCTGCAACAATATTTAGGTAGGTGATATGCGTCACATACTTCTGGCATGTCCATAAATGCGACCTAGGCAATTGCCTAGGGCAGCACTTGGGCACGGGTGGCAAAATATGAGCCTAGCAGGGCCAACTATTAAAAAAAAACGTCAATTTGCTGTACCTGCAGGGCTCTCACTCTCTCCCTGTGTGTGCTTTTACAGCTGGATGCTAACAAATGGAGGAAACACTGGAAAGGCGCTGGCTCGTTTATTCATTAAGCAAGGACATTACATTTTGCTCCTGTTGTAAGCTTGTTGTGATATTGCAAGAACGATAGTCATCTCTTGCAATAGATGTAATAGACTGAAAAATATGTCAAGCATCCTCAGTGTGACCAGGAAAATTCAGCTGAAAATATAGAAAAAATATAGTTTTCATAAATGGAAAAAGTTGAACATCAGGTTGGCTCCAGAAAACACAATTAATGACCCAAATTAGCTATTGCACATACAATGCATTGGCAAAATGTGTTTCAGTGGTTGGTTAGTCTTACCAGAGTAATGGTTGTGCTAAGATTCAGTGGGAGTACATAGCAATACCATTTTTTTCAAACTAGTGTTGATCAACAATTTTGACAGCGTCCTGATATATTAGGAGAGAAACTAGAAAAGAAATGTCTATGCACTGTTTAGGCAAAGATAGTCCAATTTAAATCATAGCAATACTAGCATCTTAGATAGAGCATGAAATTGTCACAATACACTAAATACTGCTCCATTACTTTTTAATTGTACTCGTGATGTGAGTAGAGCAGTATGGATTACCCTGATGTACATTTTGTACAGTCACATGTGGAGATCAGACAGCATTTCTTAAAATTCACAGAGATAACTGATTGCATAAGTGTTTGTATTTCTGAGGGGTTCGTATTAATAAACTGGATATTGATAGTTTGGAAATGGAAGATGAAAGCTAAGACAAATCATTAAATATGAGAAGTTGTGCCAAAAAAGACCCATAAATGACTTAGTGGTTTTGATTGATCTTAGCGACTTTTTACTTGTTTTGATTATGTATGTTTATGAATGTGTGTATGTATGTATATGTATATGTGTGTATATATTTAAATTAGTTCTATATAGGGACTATGCTTTTTAATTTGG
>JAUZSU010021255.1:0-10744 GCA_034780255.1 Parotocinclus maculicauda
AAGCAATTGTGGGTTAAGGGCCTTGCTTAAGGACCCAACTGTGGCAGCTTAACAGAGGTGGGATTTAAACCCAGGACCTTCAGGTCCAGAGTCCAGTACCTTAACCGCTAGGCTACCACAATCCCGAATATCCAGAATATCAAACTTAAAATAGGCGATTACAAGCAGAAATATTCTGTTTACAAACCAGTTTCTATTACAAAATGTCAATTTTTGGTTAAAGTTCTCAAAACTTTAGGACCTATTTTGACGCCATAGATTTGTTTCATGTAGTCACATGGTATAGAAAAAAAACTCCGTATAGAAAAAACCGAATCGAGATGCAGCGATAATCGTTGCCCTCTGAATCCGAATCGAATCGTGAGGTGCCTAGAGATTCCCACCCCTAGCGCACACACGTTTTTCGGGACACTAACGCATGTCACATGGGGAGAACATGCAGACTTTAAACAGCCATTGAGCTACAGTTCAAAACTGTAATGTTCTTTCTTTAGGAAATCTACATGAGAGCGTTTCCAGACGACCCTGTGCCTCAGGGATTTCTTTTCCGTGCACAATCAATACGTTGTAATTGCTGTGTGTATGTAAACATCAGCAGGTGGTATGGATTTGATTCTGAATGCCGCTGCTTTGTACACACACTCGCGTCCTGAGAGCCACTTCAGACGTGAATATGCACAGACATGCTAGTTAGGGCCCTTCAGATTAAGCACCCCTGACAGCTGCCGCACACACACACACACACACACACGAGTGTCACGGTTTTCTCACTAATCTGCTGACATACGTACCTGAAGTTTGAACCTTTGCACCGATCGATGAAGGTGTCCTGCATGTTCCACCCGGCACTGACTGACTCAGAAGGAATGCATAAAAAGGCAGCCAACAAAATCCCAAAGTAAACACTATCACTACAGGCCAAACTCATCCAAATTCAATCTAATTCTATTCAACAACCAGGGACGTTCACAGACCGGAACCGTCACCGAGATTCTCACCCAGCTCTTCATCCTGCACTATTTTTATCAAGCGAGATTTTCACGCTGAACAGACGGAACTTCCTCTCGTTAACGCTTCCTATTTAAAGACCAGAGCAGAAGGTCAGATCAGAAGATCAGAAGTAGAACAGGGTAAAAAACCTAAGATATGCAAAAGCTCACAAACATTTGAATGAAGATCATCGGAATAGAGTATTGTAGAGCGACGAATCCAAGTTTCACATTTTTGGATCCAGTCCTCAGAAATGTGTTATACAGTCGATTCCGGTTAATGGTATATGTATAGGTTTGTATATGTATATGGTCACTATATTATGATAACAAATCTAAAGGTGGCCTAAGACTTTTGCACAGTACTGTATATACACGCCCACTATCGCAGGTTCCTTCAGTGTAGGTCAGGCATACCAGAATTACATTTGCACAGACCAGACCAGAGCAGAAGGGAGGTGGCACATTCTCGCCATACGTATACGGATTTCCTTCTCCTTCGCTCTTTATCCTTCGGCTCTCGCGCCTTTCCCTTTTTGTCCATCTGTCTCTCTCGTGCTCTTTCTTTCGTATCCATTCACTGATCACACCCAGCCTGAGAGCAGATGGTTAGTGCTAGTGAAAAGGAGCGCTGCAGAACCACCACACATCACATATCAGACTTTAGAAGCGTCCTCCAGGGAGGCTGTGGAGACGATAAATAATCTGTATTTTGCATCGGTTTAAGTCTGAAGTCTTTCTGCTATTGCACCGTGGCCCACCACAGACCCAGTTACCTAAACCTGGAGGGGACTGATAAAACAGTGACATGAACATGCATTGAAAGGACTTTTAATTCCATGATGAGGTGAGCTAAGGTTTCAGACGGAATGAGAAAGCTAAAAATAATGATATGGTTTCACATTTAAGAGCAAAAACCTGACAAATTTATATATTTATCTATTTTCACACATCCAATTCAGGGTCGTGCAAAGGGCACAGGGCAAAGTCAACCCCAGACGGGATGCTAATCAACTGCTGGGCACAACACACACACACACACACACTCTTACAGTCCTCTTCAGTAATCAGAGTTTTAGCAGTGCTGCCAGACCAGGACTCGTTTTCCTTTTCTTAAAGTTAATCCTTTAATGTGTTTGTGTTTCGTGAGGGTAATTTCATGTTCTGTTTATTTTTAAGTTCCACTCTTTAATCCTCATGGCTGTTTACATTACTCCCAAGACTTATTCCATTCAAAAAGTAAGGATTGGGTTCGTTTGATCAATATCTTTTCATCAATATATTTATCATTTAATTGGGTTTTACTTACTCACTCACTTTCCAAATATCCATTTAATCCAGGTTAGGGTCAGAGTGCAAGATGGGACCTTGGGCCAGTCTCTCAGAGCCAGGTTTTTATTTATTCAGAGAATATAAAGATTAAAAACTCATTCAGAGTAGTCCTGCCGTTCATAACAACACAAAACACTTTTAACTGGCTTTACAATTTAGAAACTGTATGACACGAACACACAATGTGCGCCAATAATGAGCTATTAAATATGTTTGTCTAAAGAGCAGTTGTGTGTTCTGGTGATGTTTTTTTTTTCATTTCCCACCACAAAAGCTCAGCTCCCAAACTAAGGAACCACATTACACATAATAAATCAAATGCCTTAAAGTTCTCCTGGGTCTGATTAATGCTTGCAGCGTCACGTTTTACACAAATGTCTGTGTTTTATATAACGATTGTGAATATCAGCTCCTCCTCCTCTCACCTCCTGCTTCAGTTTTTGGTTCAGGACTACAATACCCATCCAAATACACAAAGCGTCAGATTTAGAGCCACACAGGGTCATGACCTCAGTCTCAGACAGTCTCAAAGTGGGGTTGGCTGAATATATCGAAAAGATCAAGAGGTCCAACACACACACACACACACACACACAAAGTTTGTTGTTCTGTCATTGTGGGGACTTTCCATTGACAGAAGAATACAGTAGCAAATAAATATAATACCTACAACTAACCATAACTACAACACCAGCAACCTGAGGCAAATCTTTTGTTAGTTTTTATTTTATTTTTTTATTTTTTTATTTTTTATTTGGGGAGGGGGGGGCGGGTTTTAAAAAGTAGTTTTCCTTAATCTTAAGCTTTCCTTATTTTCCTTAATATATAAACCTGAATCGATACAGCCTCTTCGTGGTTTTATTTCCATATTTCTTATCCCTAGATCTTTTCCTCTAAGGTTGTTATTATTACCATTCCCACGGCTAGCACCTGCCCAGATGGCACATACAGTACTGTGCAAAAGTCTTAGGCCACCATTAGATTAGAAAGGGTATTGCTAAACAATGTTATAGTGACCATTTATCATTATTTATCTGCCTCTTTGTTCAAATACAACCAGAAATTACAGGAAATGTATATGCAGTAATAAACTGCTTTTATTGGTTATAGTGGCAAGTATTTAGTGTGACTTTCTCTTTAAACTTGAGCAATAGCAGTAACTGGGAGCTCTGGGTGCAGTATCAGGATCCCAAACTCACCCTTCTACAGTCCATAGAAATCTGATCAGGTGATCTTTTTGAAAGTGGAGCAGCCAAGAAACCAATTTTATCAGAAGTAGAACAGGGTAAAAAACCTAAGATATGCAAAAGCTCACAAACATTTGAAAGAAAATCATCAGAATAGAGTATTGTAGAGCGACGGATCTCAGTTTCACATTTTAGGATCCAGTCCTCAGAAATGTTATATATGGTCACTATGTTATGATAAAACAAAACAAATCTAAAGGTGGCCTAAGACTTTTGCACAGTACTGTATCTCTTCGGTGATGGGAAGGCCTCGCGCTCGGTTCCTTGGTGCACTTGGCCTCTGCCTGGCACTAGCGATCCCGCATTGTGGGCCTTAGCGTCAGCGTTTAGACCCCCCCTCCTCCTCCTCCTCCCCCTCGGTGTATGAGCACGTCTAGCGCTAACCTCTGCTAATCAAACGCTTTAGGGGGGCATTCATTCAACCCTCTCATTATGAATGCTCGAGCGGCCGTAAAGATGTATATTTATACGTCTCCATCTCACGGCCTGTCGTGCCGGTAACTAGTTATTGATCTGGATATTTAGTCATTTCTCTCTGCTCGCCCATCAATATCCGGCTAACGCATATGTGTGTGTGTGTGTGTGTGTGTGTGTGTGTGTGTGCGCGGCGCGCTTGACCCCGGCCCTCGCCTCTGACTCGGATCCCATCGGAGTTTAGTTGATATACTATTCCGAAAAGCAAATCAATGAGTGAATATGAAGTTTGCAGTGTAATATAGGGCGACCCCGGGGCCTGTGCTGCTCGCATTGATCCCATATGTAGACTGAGCTTGATTTGTCTGTTCAAAGACTTTGCTTTCTATATCATCTGCACACCGTGGGGGTGGAGTGTGTGTGTGTGTGTGTGATCACACATCTGCCATGACTTATGTATTTTTTTAAAAGACTGCTATCCTTTATTATTCATGCTCCTTTACGTTCAAACCGAACGCGTTTGGAGATATGGATGTGGCTCCAGGAGCTAACATAATAACAGTGATATTTTATTCTCTTAACTAAGCGCCACACACACACACATACTTAAGCACACACACCTATAGCTGCACACGCTGCCTTTAATGTCACAACAGCGCCTCTGGAATTCAGTACAGAGGTGGAGTCATGCCCTTCATCTGAATTAAGGTCACAATGCACTTCCAAAGCTTGCAAACTTGCAAAAGTAGATTTAGTATTTGGAATAAAAACCACAACCCAAGCTGATTATGGAGAAAACGTTTGATCTGCGAGTCCAGGGAAAGTATAACGTTATTAAACCCTTTATGTTTCTCGTCCTCATCGTCAGGCTGCAGTGTAACAGGTTTATTCTCGAAATGTTACGACTTTTGTTCTTAATATTTTACGATTTTATTTTTAAAACAAAACAACTTTATTCTCAAAATAGTATGATTTTATGCTCAGTGTACTGACTTGATTCTCAAAATATCTAGATTTGATTTGCAAAATATTCCCATTTTATTCTTAAAATAATATGATTTTATTCTTAAAATAATACAATTTTATTATCAAAATAATGACTTTATTCTTAAAATAAAATTTTATTATTGAAATAATACAATTTTATTCTCAAAATATGACTTTGTTCTCTAAATAATACAATTTTATTCTCAAAATAATATGACTTTATTCTTTAAATAATACAATTTTATTCTCTAAGTAATACAATTTTATTCTCACAATAATATGACTTTTATTCTTAAAATAATATGACTTTATTCCTAAAATAATACAATTTTTCTCACAATAATGACTTTATTCTTAAAATAATAAAAGTTTATTCTCAAAATAATGACTTTATTCTTAAAATAGAACAATTTTAATCTCAAAATAATAAAATTTTATTCCTACAATAATGATTTTATTCTTAAAATAATACAAATAATAAAATAAAATAATTTTATTCTCTAAATGTTACGATTTTATCCTCAATATACTACGACTTTATTCTCAAAATATCTTGATTTTATTCGTCAAATTTAACATCCTTATTCCCAAAGTTTATTATCATTACATATGTTTTGTATTAACCCTTAAAATCCAACGACAACAATCTGCAGCCTAAAGCACCCTCGTAGGTGTGTATCTGAAATGGTCCTACATACCATGCACCGATCAGCCATGACACGTAACCTGTCCCTGTTCTTCCTGACCCATCCAATTAGTGCTGATCTGCCAGCATAGGTCTGATCAGTGCTAATATATGGTCAATAATCAATATGCTTAGTAACCATTGTGCCATCCCTCAGGACCTCTGAATACACTCTAGATCGATCTGGTACCTTGATACACACTTTTTTTTACCCCTGGAGTGTGTGAGGGGGGGTGTGGGGGGTGTTGCCTGTATGCATCAGCTCTAAAAAGAGGGTTTCTGATTTTAATTACAGATTTCTCTTCCTTTTTTGGGCGCTTTAATGGGTTTCGAACCTTAGATATTGATATCAGTGATTCAGATGTGTTCTAAGAGGTTCTAATGTGATCGCTCTGCTGCGTCTCGCTCTGCTTTCCCTCTGCTGTTTATTTGTGAACTTCTTTCGCTTCGCCACGGCTTACCTTTTCTTGTAAATGGAAGCTAGTTTGCCCACCATCTGCTTCTCATCGCCGGGCCGAAGGCCCTCGTTTAATCTGGCTACAGGAGGCCCCTCTTACAAGGCCCTGTAAACGTTAACTGTTAATTTGTACATCATAACTATAAATAGGAGGAGGGGCCAGTAATGAATGGAAACGGAGGTACCTGGCTTGTATTTGAGCTTTAAGCAGGAGATGGCCAAGCCCCCCTCGTTGGTTGCAACCCCTGGTCGGAGTCGGCGGCGGCAGCAGAGATCCACGGTTTGTGCCAGCTGGAAAATCTTGCCACGATCCACCTGTCTGCAGTAGTGAGCACAGGCCAAGTCTGCTTTATAGACTCGTTTTATGGCGTCTAATGGGTTGAATGGCTTCCCGTTGTTTATGATGGAAGTGGCTTTTATTGTGATGGATGATTGTTATCGTGGCGTTACCTTTTGTTATTGCTGTAAAGGCTCCACGGAGTAAAGTACTGCCCTGGACAGCTTTCAAACTCAAACCCGTTGAAAGTCTGTGGTCGACTTTGATCTGGGAAATGTGTACGTCATTTATATTTGTGTTATTTACAACTTTGACAGTCTTACAATTTAAGCAGTTGTGGGTTAAGGGCCTGACACGCACGTCTTTGGACTGTGGGAGGAAACCGGAGTACCCGGAGTAAACCCACGCAGACCCGGGGATGACATGTAGACTCCACACAGAAAGGACCCAGGCCGCTCCACCCTGGGATTAAACCAGGGACCATCAGGTCCAGCACCTTAATCGCTAATCTACTGCAGTCCTGCAGTGAAAAGGATAGCATCGCTGCCTCACAGCAGGAAGGTGTGTGTAAGTACATAATCTCTTGTGTGCTCGTTTACTCGTTAGCTCATCTCAGAGGTAAAGGGAAATTGATTTCTATAGCGCTTTGTACTACGGTCTGTTGTCTCAAAGCAGCTTTACAATGTTATATTATCTTAAAATGGCCAATCCCAAACTGAGCCAACAACTAGTGGCAAGGAAAAACTCCCTGAATATACAAGGAAGAAACCTTGGGAGGACCAAGACGACCAATGCGTTTGTCCTGCACGCTGTTCTAACTCGGTCGATGTGCTTGGGGACCTTTTTATTTAAAAGGTGGCTGACTTTACTTATTTGTACCAAGCTGTAAATGGTGTTCCTTAGTGTATGGATCTGTCCTATTGTAAGTAGTACCCCTTTGTATTCACTCAGAGTCTGTGGTTTATATTGACATTTCTGTCGTTTAGCAGACGCCCTTATCCAGAGCGACTTACAATTCATACAGTCTTACAATCCAAGCAGTCTTACAATCCAAGCAATTGTGGGTTAAGGGTCTTGCTCAGGGACCCAACAGTGGCAGCTTGGCAGAGGTGGGATTTGAACCTTGGACCTTCCAGTAGGCCTAACCAGGCCTAACCAGTAGGCCCCCACAGACTCAAAGCTTGTAAGCTTTTATGTACAGTCTTACAATCCAAGCAGTTGTAGGTTAAGGGCCTTGCTTAGGGACCCAGCTTTTTTTGGCAGATGTGGGATTTGAACCCTGGACCTTCTGATCCATAGTCCAGTACCTTAACCAGTAGGCCGCCACAGTTTGAAAGCTTGTAAGCTTTTATGTACAGTCTTACAATCCAAGCAGTTGTGGGTTAAGGGCCTTGCTCACGGACCCAGCTTTTTTTTGGCAAAGGTGGGATTTGAACCCTGGACCTTCTTTTCCATAGTCATCTGGTCCATCTTAACCACTAGGCCACCACAGTCCCATGGTTTGAATTTTCCGGGGTTTTCTGTCTCTATCGATGCATTTTTGGCTTCCGTCAAAATAAAGGCGTGAAACGTTCCTAATTAACGTACAGTATCGTGAGAATATTGCTTGGGTTTACGTTACGGGAGCATCAAAGGACTTTGATTGGCTTAATGTCGTGTTAAGTTGATCTGATCACGATGCGTTTGGCGTTCCCAGACCGAGCGTGCTCAGCAGTTCTTGGCAGGTTCTTGTTTTTTTGTTTTTTTTCCCTCCCCTTGTTTGTTCATTAGTATAACTTTGCCTGATGCATTTCAAGGTTAGACTCGCAGCGCTGACAGTGTGACGGGCAGTCTGTCAGAAGCGTGGCGTGTGTGTGTGTGTGTGTAGCGGCCGTGCCAGACAGGGACAGACAGCGAGAGGGAGTGTGTTTGTGGCACTCGAGTGGTCAGTGGTGCATAACACTTGCCTCTCAACGCTGTCTCCTCTCCTCTTAACCTTTGACCGTTGAAACGCGCGCCGTTCCTGGATGACGACCGCTTGTTGTCGGGCTGCTCGTCACGGCTCCTCTGTCAGGCGCCGCCTGCTTTGAGCGTTCTTCTCGAACCCGTCCTGTCTTTCTCCTTCTCTCGGTTCAACCAGGCGTAAGTTTAGCCAAACCACCTGTCAGCCACATGGCCGGGCTTGCATTAAATAAACGCTCCGTTCTACTTGGCTGTCGGTCCATTTGAATACGACCTGAAGGCGGGTCATTGGGTCAGGAGATGCTGTTAAGGTGATGAGCAGGGGCGGCCCAATCTGTGGGTGAGAGGGGCGTAAAGAAGGGGTCCAAGTAGGCCTAAGTTTGAGTCACTTTTTAGGGAAGGCTTATCACCGTTTGGCGATATGTTCTGTGAAACAGGTCACTTATCGAAACGGACGTTGACCGGACCGTAGTCGCATCGTCCCGTTGTGCTACTGGGATATAAATACAGGGGGAGTCAAAAGTCACAGGACACATCACGTGGACTTCCCAAAGGTTTAAAACCATTAAATCCTCGGCTCAATCTTCAGTTACCTGTCACGAGCAACGAAAGTTTAGAAATTTGGGAAATATTGCCGATCTGATTGGTGCAATCTGATCTTCTTCGATCTTCTTTGGTCCCACCTGACCACCTTCCCATTGGAAAAACCCGCCCTTGAGCCAACATGGCGGCTTCTAATTATTGTGACCGTTTTGCGGACAGAGCCTAACAGATCGGCCCCCTTACCCATTCCTTATTGGGGTGTTCAGATATGTCGTTTGAACTTTTGTTTCTGAAATAAAAGGGTGTCGTTCTACCTGGCTGTTGGTCCATTTGAATACGACCTGAAGGCGGGTGTTTGGGTCAGGAAATGCTGTTAAGGTGATGAGCAGGGGCGGCCCAATCTGTGGGTGTGAGGGGCGTAAAGAAGGGGTCCAAGTATACCTAAGTTTAAGTCACTCTTTGGGGCGCCCACTCTTTGCCCAGGCTTAGGGTTCCACTGCTACAGAGAACGGGCCACATAGGAAGGGAAGTGGACACTTAACTAGTTAACGAGACAAACCCGATGACCGTTAAGACACAGCTGGGTTACGATTTGAGAGCGTCCCTTTTCACAGGCACGCCTGGTGTCACACAGCCGTCACCCCGAGACGTCGTCAACACACTGCTCGTTCTGATCGACCCGCCCCATTTTGCTCTCACGCTTCCGACCGCCCTCGCTGAGCCCGTCGCTGTCGGTTCGCTTCCCCGACCCTGTCACGGCCGTACAGATTAACGTCGCCGCCTTATCGGGCCGCGCAGGAACCCGCGCCGTCCTGTCCTGCGCCGCCAATTACGCAGCGGATCATTAACTTCAGGGGTTTAAACGTTCCTACATGGGTATTACCACGCCGAGCTCAGTCCCGCTTAAGTTTTTCCCCTGTCATTTAATTAATTTATGTGTACTCTCTCCCCTTTACGCCGTTCGCCATAATCAGGTTTGCCATGCCGGCAGGAGGGGAGCGTCTCCGTTGTCACACTGCTGATTTATGCCGGGGTTCAGTAATGTATTCAGCCACCAAAAGGTAAACAGAAGATCATTGTACGTGTGTGTGTGTGTGTGTGTGTGAGGAAAACAGTCGCTGGCTGACATGTTAGGGTTGGAGCCTTGACTGTCATTGTGCTGTGATTGAATAATTATTATTATTATTTTATAATAAACAGCAAGAAGGTCCAGGGTTCGATCCCAGGGTGGGGCGGCCTGAATCCTTTCTGTGTGGAGTCTGCATGTCCTCCCCATGCTCCGGTTTCCTCCCACAGTCCAAAGACCTGCGTGTTGGGTAAATTGGGGTCTCTAAAGTGGCCCTTAGTGTGTGACTGTGTGTGCCAGGTGGGCACCGGCTGGCCCGCGACCCCGTGTGGATTTAAGCAGAGGAGAACTGTGGTCCCGAATCTTAGAACATACAAATAAAAAAAAAATTTCTTACAATAAGTCTCTGAGATGACACACACACACACGCACCTTCGACTAACGAGCATGTGCAATAAATTAGAAATTTGGGACAGAATTTGACGTGGGACCTTCTCTCATCTGTGTCACGGGTCGGTAAGATCATGATCCATGGGCCTGTTTTGCAGCATCTGGGCCAGGATGACTCGCCATGACCGACGGAACAATGAATCCAGAATCGTAGGAACAAGTTCAGGAACAATTCAGCCGTTCTTGGTTTGGTTACGGTTATTGCTGAGCAGATGCTGAGCAAAGGTTCACATACTTTTGCCACACCTTAATAATATCGGTTCATTTTCCTCAATAAGTAAACGTTTAGGTCCTTTTATTCCAGGTGGTATTTCTGCAGAGATGTTTGCGTTGGCATGCTTGAGCTGTTGTAATCT
>JAUZSU010021276.1:0-10743 GCA_034780255.1 Parotocinclus maculicauda
TGGCTCTTGATACATCACAAACCTCCCACACTAAAATGACAGGTGTTTCAGTTTCATTGTATAACCCCTGTAAATCACCACATGCTGTCTTTACCTGCCTTTCGTTACATAGAAATTGTGTTTGAGCTTTGACACAGTCATATCTGTTTTGTGAAAGCTTACAGCACAGCCAGAATGTTTTAGCCATAGAACACAAGTTTGTGGATCAAACTATTTAACTATTTTTTAAACTTAATTTTCATTTTTCTTCTTAAACATTTAGGAACATTTAGTTTCACATTTAAATTAAATAAAATTTAGATATCCATATATTCTAGTGTTGTAGTACATGAGCCTGAGATTTTGCAGTTATGGTAAAGTATAGCAAGAATGCACACTTGTAGTCAAAATGCTGCATTCATTCCAAAATTGGGAACTCAATGCAGTGGCTAACGTAGTGCAAAGTTAAATTCCTGTCCTGCATATGATATTTTTGGGACAATGAGTAGAGCTAGAGATTAAACTAAAGGTAAAAACTTTAGTTTAACAAAGTTCAACAAGGATCAAATTGACAAGATAGTCATAATGTTTTGGATCATCTGGATGTATGAGTATTAGAAAAAATTGTATTAGAAAATGAGTAACATTCGGTATATTATTGTATTCTTACTTGACAGGACCCTGGAGAAACGGCTTTGCACTTTGCTGTACGAATTTCAGACCAGACTTCCTTGCCCTTGGTTGACTTCCTAGTTCAAAACAGGTGGGCATTTTCCTTATACTACAGTGCTGTTTAGTTATACTGAGAGTTTGTAAATGTAATTGAAGTGTGTGTGTGTGTGTACACAGTGGATCTCTGGACAGGCAGACAGAGAGTGGAAACACTGCACTCCATTACTGCTGTACTTACGAGAAGTCGGAGTGTCTCAAACTCTTGCTCAGGGGCAAGCCATTAGCTGATATAGGTCAGAATTAATACAAACACGTAAAATTAATTTAACAATCTATTGCAAGTTAAAGATGGACATTGTAAAAGATCTGTGGATAAAGTTGCTCTTGTTCTTTCCTTTTTTGACATTGCAGTAAATCAGAATGGGGAGACGGCCCTAGATATTGCAAGAAGGTTAAAAAATGGCCAGTGTGAGGAACCCGTAAGTGTCCTTTTTGCATACATTCCATCTTCAAGCACATTAGGATAACATAGTATTTTTGATCACTGTATTTGGCCAAACTTTGGTCTGGAATCAGAGTAACAAGTACAGAAGCTCTTCAGGCTGTAAATCAAACCTGAAGTGAGGAAATGTGGGTGTGTATGTGTTTGCAGCTGGTGGAGGCTGCTGCTGGAAAGTTCAACCCTCACGTCCACGTGGAGTATGATTGGAACTTGAGGCTGGAGGAAATTGACGAGAGTGATGATGACCTGGACGACAAGGTTAGAACTGTGTGCTTTTGACAAAAAGAGATTCAGATTTATTTGCTACATAGACAATTATACAAGCTACAACTTGCATTTAAACATTTTTAACGACTGTCCTGGTACATTTTACATTTACATTTACGGCATTTAGCAGACGCCGTTATCCGAAGAGACTTAAAACTCATACAGTCTTACAATTCAAGCAATGGTGGGTTAAGGGCCAGAGTCCAGTACCTCAACCGCTAGGCTACCGCAGTCCTATTGGTAGAGTCCATTTAAGATAAGATATCTAGACATATCTCCACCCATGTCCATGTATCTGTCTATATATAGTGCTCACAAAATTATAAAATATCCCCTATTTTTTGTGAGCAGTTTATATACAAATGTGAAACATAAGAATGCTTAAGATAATAAGGAATTGTAAGAAGTACATGAAATACAAAATATAAACATGGTATTGCTGCTAATTTGCAAATTTTGTGAGAAAAGAACGTGCAAATGTGCTATTATTATTATTATTATGATGATGATGATGATGATTATGATGATGATGATTATTATTATTATTATTATTGGCACTGATGTAGGGAAAGGATAACTTTGAGTCTTTATCAGCATCATTTTGGAGATGTAACAATCTGTCAGTGATCATGAACTTTAACTGGATAGGTGCAGGACAGTGGAAAAGCTGAGCAGAGTCAGTTCACTACCAGTTGATTGAATAGTAAAATAAAAACACATAAACATAGTTGTGCACAATCGAAAAGTTATGACTGCCTTGTGTGTGATTAAGAAAGTATAACTGTAAATGAATCAAATTTGGCCTCTAGCACATCAGTTTATCATGCATGTATGCAGTTCTGTGGTATTCATATCTGTACGTGGCTCCATGTTTTTTATTTATCTTATGTAAAAAATACTGACTAAAATAAACCGTTCTTTATTGTGGACTAAGAATTTTAAACCTTGCCGTCAGTTATATCTGCACAACGATTTTGTTTCCTGTAGCAACCTAGTCCAGTGAAGAAGGAGCGCTCTCCCCGGCCACAGAGCTTCTGCCATTCGTCCAGCATGTCTCCTCAGGAGAAACTCTCTCTGCCTGGTTACTTGAGTCATAGGGACAAGCAGCGGCTCTCTTATGGTGCCTTTGCCAACCCTGTCTATAGCACGTCCACTGAAACGCCTGCCTCACCTGGAGCAGACACACCCACACCAGCAACCAAGAGTAGCACCAAAGGTACAGGGCACAGTCATATAATTGTAAAAAAGAAAAAAAAGAGAAAAACAAATCATATTCATTTATAATAACTGTAACTTACTGCAATACATTTCTATGTTTTTGTGTGATGCAGACGCATTACTAAGTTTTTAAATTTCCTTATCACCCACTCAAATAGTGCTTGCCCTGTAAGTCAAGTCATATTTGTTTATATAGCACATTTACAATGGAGCATTGTCGTAAAGCAGCTTTACAATATTATATTAAAAGGCCAATCCCAAATTGAGCAAACCTAGGGTGGAAAGGGAAAGGGAGGACCAATATTCAAACAGGGACCAATCCTCCTTGGGTGGCCTAGATGTTAACTGAAATAGTTATACTTGTAGTAATAGTGGAATTAAAAGTAAATAATAACAGTTAAATAAAATAATGTAAAAGATATGCATATTGGCAATATTTTGTCCAATACACAGAGTCACTCTCTGTGAGTGATCTCTTTCTCTCCCTTTCACTTTCTTACTCGGTACTCGATGCATTTTGAGGCGAAAACCTTTGGGTAGTCGGCACACTTGCTTTAACTTCTATGAGTCAAGTCACTTACGATTCAGTACACAGTGATTCGGATTCACAAAGCACTTGCTCAGAGTCACTTCTATTATTACTTTTCACTTTCCATCCATTACTCAACAAATTACATAAGGTTGTTCAACACTTATTATAAAATAAGTTTTGTGTTATGATTTGGCCAACTGTAGGTTAATATAAAACCCTCTTTACACACTGTACTATTATATAGACAAGTGGACACCCTTTTAATCAGTGAGCTGTGCTATTTCAGTAATATTCACTTGTAACACATGAATTATATAAGGCATACATTTCTGAATTCTCTACAGACAAACAGTGGCAGTAAAATTGTCAGTTCTGAAAACCCCAGTGAGTCCCAATATATTACATTTATCATTTGATAGTTTATCAACTTACTTGCTGTTTTTCTTAAACAAATTCCACAGAGAATTGATTTGCCAGTTTTGAACTTTGCTGGGTTGCACAGAAACTTGATCTCTACTCTATCAGACACCTGTGAGCCAAGGCTTATTGTCTAACATGAGAAGCCAACCTCTCATTAAGGTTCCAAAATCTAATGGAAAGCCTTTTTCAGACAACAGTAATTTCTTTTTAGCACATCTTCTAAACACAAGACACTGCATTATACAACGTCCTAGTTGTTGTTGTTCTTTGAAGATTTATGTTTCTGACAACTGGCAGTCATTTCTGTTTAAAGAGACTTTGGGGCGGCTAAGTCCTTTTTTCCTGGCAACATCACCTGCTCTTTCAAAGTGATGTTCTATCCTCCTAATAGCTGACAGTGAAATAGTTAGGCTTGTGATTGGCTTCATCAAGTGTGGCTGGATTTTGAACCACAAGACCTGTATTAGCTTAAGTTTAATACGAAATGTTTAAATTAAATAATAAATATCTTGCTTTTGTCTTTCAAAACTTGTACATGTAACAGAAGGACTTTGGCTACACTGGGCTTCTTTATCAAACATATCTTTCCTGCTTTGTATTTATAACACTTTATAGCCTATACGGAGGAAGTGACACAGTTACAACACAATATAACAAAAAGGAAGCTACATTTGCATGGGTTGACTTGTTGCAGAAGGTGTACATCATCGCCTCTTTGTGTTTTGCTTGTTCCTGAGGGAAGAATGTATTGTTTAGAGTGAAAGGTCCTCATGGCTTTTGCATTTGTTCAGCGCACATGCTGGGGAGAATGCAAACCTCAAGCATGCCTTTTTTCTGCTGTGGGCCATTGGCAGTTAGACAGCTGCTGTTTGTTCAGCACCCAAACAGGAATGTTCAGCTCTAGGCCACAATTTATACTCTGTGGTTTTCATAGCAGTCACACCTGCTGTAGGTGCTGCCTATTACATGATCCTGTTGATATAAAGGAGTCAGCCTTTTGTAAACCTGGTCTACATGGATGTTCCTGAGAATTGTACAGTGCTACCCTGAATATCTAGCACAACTGCTTACAGGGATGGTGGAGATATAACGTGGGTTAGTATCCATTAATGGGAGTATCCTAAATAAGACATGCTTAAACATTACCACCTTGTACTTAAAAATAGTCAATACGTTTTTCCCCAGAAAACAAAGTCTTTGTCTAGTTCTGTTTGCTCATGCTCAGCCTCTTTTGTACACACAGCAAGAGCCCCTTGAAGGCTTCATCATATAGTTTCATGCAAGAGCTGAAATTGGTATTTGAGGGCATGTGTAATATTCAAGTGGTAATCCCTCTTGTGTACATCCTAAATGTGGAGATATGATTAGTTACTAGAAGCTTACAATAAATATTCTTAAAACATCCTAATAATTGGGCTTATGGTTTCATGCTAATTTAAAGATCATGTGCGTGTGAAACAAGCTTGTCGATTCCACCTTCGAAAATACCCTCATAAGTCCTTATCACAACAATAACAGTAAACAGCTGGTAAAGTAATAAGTCATGGTTCTTTTTTAATGGCTTAAAGGAGACTAATTATTATTTGAAAATAACAATAATAAATCTGTTTAAATTGATGATTCTGATGCTCGGGGAATGCAGCTGCCATATTATAATCACAGACTTGAACAACCAACACCCAGAAGGTGCAGTAATTTCACATAGCACTGTTGCATCCTTCATAGCCAAATTTAGAGGAACCGGGACTGGCGATGACAAGCCACATAGTGATCGTCCAAATACAGCTACAGATGAAGAAGCCTCAAGAATGGTTTGGCATTTGGTGTCCTGTGTATTTTGGCTCACTGTGTATTCACATACAACATACAGGGGACCCTCTGTCTTTACATTGAACTATACCTGACTGAATGTATTCTTTAAAGTGAAAAAGATTATCCAGCAAGTTCTAAAAAGCAATACACAGGTACTACCTGTTTTATGATGGCCGATATAATGTTTTACGATATGAGGTTTTGATTTTAGAAAGGAAATACGATAGTACACATAAATACACATTCAGCCGAAACCGTACTCTGAATTTAGAATTTTCCCAGGCAAGCCATATGCAGTATACACAGTAGTCTCTTACACACTCCGATGAGAAACTTGGTAGTGTGTAATGTAGGGAGTCACATGGCGATCAGTGATGGGCGCTTGGAAATGCAGTGAGCAAAAGCCGAGGAAAAGCCATGGACATGCAATAATCACTTCGTGTCTCCCCCCCATGCATAATTCAACCAATTACGTAATATATTCAGTGCTTCTTTTTTATATAAAAAAAGCTTTATGTGAATTGTTGTGCTCAGGTGTAGTATTAATTAAATAGAAGGGTACATTTAATTCTTGATTGATTTTCTTGCTCGATTTGGGACACTGCCGCACATGATGTAGGGTGCAATTTTAAATGTGTAAGGAACGCTTTGCTGTGATATATACATTATTATATTCCTTGATTTAGAATAAATCCAACATATCAGTCATACATAAATACAATTTCCAAATATCTGTTTCGAACAGAAAATGGCAAAAACAGTTAAAAATGCATTCTCCCACTGCCACGGGAGACGTACACTAGATGAAGTAATTCTTTTTTACCAACATGCTCGACGTTGGGTAGGAGGGACGTGCTGATGAGAGAAATCAATTGCACTGCATCTGTTCTACCTAGCCTCCAATTCTCAGCTTGGATATTTAATATGGGGTCCAGGCATAGTGGATTGATTCATTATCTGGTGTTTTCATTATTCAGTATCTTACTATGGATTTGTCAGACCGTATGTCCACTGTAAATCGGAACTACCAGTACATGATTAGATTTTCTCAGATTATCATTTTACATTTGCTAAAAGACATTGCTTTTTTTTCTGAAGTGTAAACAGCGCAAAACAGTGGACATTTTTTTGTATGTTTTAAACAGAAACCTTCAGTTCTCTGCAATTAAAAGAACAAGTAAACCAGTGAAAACATTCCTTTTTTTTATTTCTGAAGGATAACAATGCAAAGTAAAATGTGCTCTTCTTATTTAAAAAATTCACCAAAATAACATAAATAGCATGACAAATGATTGCACCTTCTTATGTTCAGAAATGAAATTGCATTAGATGCCATAATAGAATGCATAATCTGACTGGACAATGCACATTTGTTAATGTATTGTGTCACATTTAACCCTGAGAAATATAGAGATGAACAATGCTTTGTGAGGGTAACATCCTGCAACTGACAGATATTGCAAGGCTATTTCATGATTCAAGTTTCATAAATGCCATTCTTTTTCAGTACCATCCACTGGCCCTCCCACTTCTCTTCCACTGGGCTCTCAGCCATGTCCAAGTGGCAGCTCCACTCTTTCAAAGAAAAGAGCTCCTCCACCTCCACCAGGAGGCCATAAACGCACACTCTCTGACCCTCCTAGTCCTGTCCTCCAGGGGCCCCAAAGCAAAGGTAAAACTTTAATTAAGTATGTATCAAATGAACAGTAATGGTTAATTACAACTGGTGAACGGTGAATTACAACTCTAAAAATACACAGATTAGATCATATTTCACAAATGTTTGTAAGCAGTATATGTAATATGTCAGTTTGGTCAATATGTGCAATTTTCTTCTTTTAGTTTAGAAATCAACACAACATGTCATTTGATAAGTGATGCCCAAACCTTTGCATAAAATTGTATATAGGGATTATTACAGAGGGATGTGTGTATTGACTTTGAGATTACAGACTAATCTCAAATCTCAACTGTAACTTTAACATTTGTGCTAAGGTAAGCTTTTTCACAGAAGTCAGTTTTCCTTCACATTTTGCGTGTGCCACCTTTCAGAGCCTGACAGGAAGAACAGGATTGGTCAATCTTTTATTGACTGTCCAGTAATCTTCTGACATCAACCAATAGCGTTTTCACTCTGGTTGCATTTCCTCTTTTCTTAATCCAAACCAGGCTAAAATGTATCCACCTTCACATTTATATTTAGTCAGTTGAATGTGTCATGATGCAGGTACTTATTGATACAGAAGTATTCATTACCAGTCAGACTAGGAACTAAAAACAAGTTCTCAATTTAACACTTAGGTCATAGAAAATAAGATCTAGGAGTTGTGGATTAGTTGACAAAAAAACACAAACATCAGGAACAACAAAAGTGCCAGGAATAGGTGAGACTTTACAGGATTCAAAATGTTAGTCTTTGGACAGATGTGGAAGGAAGAGAATGACAACCATTCTCATTGGTGTGGGAAGCTCATTCACCAGTGAGGGGCCAGGACACAGAAAGATTGAGGTCTGGCCTTGCAGGTGTGGCTTAATCTTAGAAAAAGATTGAAGCACGTTGAAGCTGATGAGCTTACGTGGTATGCAGGGGTGTAGTTGTGAACCATGTAAATAGTATGGAGGAGAATTATTTGTAGCCTGAAAAGCTGCAACAAGCATTGATCTTCCTAGGAGGCAGATCAGTTCAGTCTTGTCCAGATTGAGCTTCAGATGGTGTTTTTCCATGTAGGAAGAGATATCAAAAAGGTAGATACCGGTTTTGAAATTGGAAGATGGATGGAGGGATTGAAAAGTAAAGCAGTAGCAGTGTAGCAGTGACTCATTGATTTAGGGTGTCCTCATACTAGGCAATCTGTTTCATGCCTGAGTGCATTTGACTAGTTTGATGGCTCCCTATTGCTCTGGGGTACCGTACGCTCAACCACACTAAGGTAGGCTTGATATGCTTGGGAGTGGTTTGCTGGACCTGAGCATGGCACACTTGATGTGTGATTGCTAATCACACCTGAGCTCTGTGTAAATCTTCTTATTCGTACATCATCAATGTGTTGCATAATCAATACATTTATTACAAGGCGTATGAGTGGGCTTGTATGTCAGCACGAACAAAATGAAAAGCCACAAAGTAAGTACAACCACGAAACCCCCTGTGCTGTGCAAGTATGACTTTTTTTAACAGTATTCTGATGATGCAAGCATGCTTGGGCTTGTTTCGTGGAGGGCAGTGCAAGTGCAAAGCAGCGGGGGAATTGGAAGTGGGGGACAGTCGCGCTCTAGTGCGGACCAAGACAACCGGGCTTAGTGTGAAAATGCCCTAAGTGTACAGGAAGAACAATTAACCACTGATCACTGGGAAATTCCCATCACAATGAGGTGACAAAAGTAAATATCACCAAGTTATCTAATTTTGATCTTGTAGACATTTTAAAGAGAAACCAGGCCAGCTGTCAGTGACATGTTGGTCATTGTTGTGATATATGGTGACGGTTGAAGGCAATGGCCTGGAAAGCATGGACGCATGGATGGTACTGGATTCAGGCGCAGGTTGTTGGACAATTTGTGATCATCACCACTTTATTTCCAGTAAGTGGTTCAAATGTTAAGAATGGGTTTTCTGCACCTTGGTTGGATTGCAGTAGGAAGACTGCATGTTAACTGATATACAAAATCTTACAAAATGAGTGCTACAATCTTCAGCACCAACTCCAAAGAGATGATGTTATAGGGGTTGGAGGTAGAGAACATGAGCTTTTGAGATAGAGTACATTTTGATTCAGTTGATTTTGGAGTGAAAGAACCCTGTTTGAACTGCGTTGACAGAACAGTGCCATTATCATGCAATCTTTCAGATCGATGGGTCAGAGCGAAGTGTGGTATAACATGAGCAGGTGATTGTGATTGCCTGGCTAAGAAGTGATACCTAATTTTTGTAAAACCAATCTTCTCTGGTCTACAGGGAGTGATGTGACACCTCCATCTGCAAACCGAACGTCCCCTGCCAACAAGTTTGAAGGAATTCAGCAGCAGCAAAGGTCCGTAAATCATGTGGGTATAAGACAGTAATGCTAAACAAACAAAAGTTCACCACTGCAATCCTTTATTCCCTTTACAGCACTACTTCTAGCATTACAAAATCTACTCTTGGGCCAAGAGTACTACCTAAACTACCTCAAAAAGGTGAGCTGTATATAATTTGTTACATACTTCAGTCATCCTGTAGTAACTCTAGTCTAGACTGCCATAGACCAGGGGCAGATAATATAAGTTATAAATCATACACATATGAATATACCTGAAATTCTGTCTCTCTCTCTCTATTTTAGTGGCATTACGAAAGACTCCATGTGGTGTCCCCTCAGTGGACAAACCAAACCAGGGTCCTGAGGTTCTGCAAAAACCCATGCAGGTGCTGGACACTCCCTCCAGAGCTGCAGATTCCATCACCAGGCCCACTGAGCCTCCACCCAAAATCCCCCAGACAGCAGAAAGACCCCAGCCAGGCGAGATTCCACCCAAGCCGCATGTTTTAGAATTACCCCCTAAACCCCAACTATCAGATCTTCCCCCCAAACCACAGCTGTCAGAATTACCTCCCAAACCCCAGCTGTCTGATCTGCCTCCTAAACCCCAATTGAAAGATCTTCCACCCAAGCCACAGCTGTCAGACATTGCCCCAAAACTCCCGGCATCTTTGTCTACAGAGTCACAGCAGAAGCAGTCTACACTAGATGAAGCAGTTTCCAAAGTGCAGCTAGCTGATTCCCAATCTTCCAGCCAGCAGGCAGAGCTGTCACCGAGACAGGCCAGCGAGGATACGAATGGGGCACCGGTGGGTGCTGTGGAGATGCCCGTCCCTTTGCCACGCAAAATAAACACGGTGAGTAGCACCAAGATGTATTAAAAACAGTCCTTTAACAAAATATCGTACCTACCGTAAATTATACGGTGAGGGCCAAAGGTCTGAGACCTGAAACAATTTGTGAAAATGCTTCTATTTTACTTTTGTCATAATATTAAGAAAATATTTTCCATTATTACATTCTGTATATATATTACTGCTTCGTTGTGGGAAAGAAAGTGGTGGGTGTGTTCACCTGCCGCTGGTTTTGCTCTTATCCACACAACTTTTCGGATTTTTTGACCTTTGATAAAAGCATAAATTCTTCCGGAGAGCACAGGGATCCTCCCATAAATCTCCGATCGCTAGGTGGCGACTTGTGGCGACTTCTTTTTCTTATTCTTATTCTCTCACTTTTTTGTTCTGATTAAGAGGAATTTTGGTCCAAATAAGCAAATAACATCACACGTATGTAATAGGATTTGTTTCTGTACTTTAGGATTT
>JAUZSU010021287.1:0-10743 GCA_034780255.1 Parotocinclus maculicauda
CAGAAAGGACCCAATTCACTCCACGCTGGGATTGGACCTTCGTGCTGTGAGGCAGAGGTGCTACCCACTCAGCCACCGTGCTGCCCAAATGCATGTTAAATAAAATTAAAATGCCACACTCACTTTTAAAAATCTGTATTTAAAATGACAAACAGATGTTTGCACTCAGTTATATGTATAGGTGTTGATTTATTACACTCATAATTAACCATTATTAGTCTTTTGTAATGGTGTGTCTACTTTGTTTGGATGTTAAAAGAAAGCTGACCAGTTTGTGTTAGATTCTTAACTAAATGTTTAGCAGCCTTTAAAAAGAGAAAATGAGCCAAAATGAAAAAAAAAAACAGTGTAACCTGTAAAAGGGATCTACGACAACTGAAAAGTAAATTTTTCAGATAAGGATTTGTAATTAATTACTGCTTTTTTAATTTGGTCTGCCTGTGGGCTGACAGATATGTAGCCAAAAGTATTGAGACACAAACCCAAACATGACCAAAAGTATTGGGACACAAAAAACATAGCATTGCCAAAAGTATAAGGACACAAACCCAAACAAGGCCAAAAGTATTGGGACACAAACCAGAATGTGGCCAAAAGTATTGGGACACAAACCCAAACATGGCCAAAAGTATTGAGACACAAACCAGAATGTGGTCGAAAGTTTTGGGACATAAACTACATTTTTTTCAGTTTGCCTCATTTCAAGCACTGTTGTAGTTGTTTCAGGAACTGCAGATCTTAGTATTATATAATTATTCCTACATCTTCCAAAATTAAAATGTAGACACTCCAAGGACTGGGGTGTTTTATATAGGATATATTTATATTTCTTCCTCCATATTTATTCTTAATTTCTGTCTAGAACGTGCCAAATCTTCTTGACTGACTATCTATAATATAACATCGCATGTCCCTGTGATCACTGTGGTATTATTTTTAGACATTACCCAGCAACACGCTCACTAAATTCAGAGATTAAATTTGGGATCTTGGTAAATCAGGGTCAGAACATCTATCATCCAGAACCATCTATCATCCAGTTACTGGCAGCTTGCGTGTTTACCTGCAATAAACAGGCTCCTTTAATGAGCTCAAGTCATGTTTATCAAATTAGCATCAGCCTCCAGATGGATCTCAGAGGACAGTAAAGAAAGGTTTTGGAAAGGTCAGGTTGTTTTGCTATTTGTGTTCGTTTTCCTCCTCCAAGACTTGCTGCCAAAATGAGGAGTGGCAGCTCGTTCAGACTGGCGTTGTTAGAAGAAGAACAGTATTCTTATTAAAGATAACATACTGGTCAGGGTAGAGAATATTTTCAAAAGCTCTATTATTTGATTAAGTAATCCCTTACCCATTTTCTATCAGCTATAGATGAATGACGGTTCTTGATTCAGTTTAGGCTTGTATTTATTTAGCTTTATCCACTGAAAAAATCCTCCTGATTCTTTTAATCGCTTAATGGTATTATGCTCTGTAGAGGGAGAAATATGGAAATCCCTTCCAATCTTTATTTGTTTTTTAAACATTTCAGTAATTTTACCAGCATTTGTTGATGAACTGGAGATCCTCTGTCCGTCTTTACACCTCAAAGACCCCTCCTTTCATAGATTCTCCATTTGTCAAATCATGATTGTAATCACCTGTTGACATTACCAACTTATTTTGGACTGTTTTACAGGTACAGTAACAAATGAAATTAGGCTGACCAGAAAAACTTAGCATTTTAGGTTCATACTGTCTGCAATGAAATAATTGTCAAAGAAAATGTAATGAACAATGCATTTTATTTTATTTTTTGGCAGTGTGTTTCCATACTGTCCCAACGCTTTCTGATTTGTACAATCCAATAGTCCAAGCTCAAGGGTATTGCGCAAGTACCCAACAGTGGCAGCTTGACAGAGGTGGGCTTTGAAACCTGAACTTTTTGGTCCTTAGTCCTGTACCATAGCTGTTTGGCCACCAAAGTCCTGTGGTTTACCTGGCCAGTGGTCTATTACTGGTTTAGTGCTGGAGTAGCTGGTCAGTAAGCACTGGTTTGTATTTGTAGAGCATAAACACAATAAATGTTGGTCACCATGAAAGTTTCTATTGGAAATTCACCAGTTGTTCATGTTAGGTTCATGCATTTTATACCCACATGAACAAGATTGGAAATCATTAGAAAGCATGTTAAGGGGCACTAGGATCCTTTTCATATGTGTCATGTAAACCGTAATCTTTCCATCCAGAATAATAAAGATTTAGAACAATTTCATGCCGTTATTCACTTCAGCAGTTTGCACTCTCGTTCGATACTAATGTGACGAGTCAACAAAACGCTGATAAATATAGGGGTTTCTGGTTCTGACTGCACAGCCTTTTATGCTGTGCTAATCTAATTTGTTCAGGAGGAAATTGGCTTAAGGCGAACAAGCTTTGACATATAACGTATAGAGTGAGCGGGGGACACATAAAAAGATTTAAACCAGCACCAGCACCAGCTCTTACAGCTTGTGGGGAGTTTAATATTTAAACCACCGCTTTTGCAACTGTGGTTTACTTTTGGGATTTTGTCATTATATACTGCGTTAGAACATATTCTGTGAAAAGGCTTGGAGACTTTTCTTGTTTTTTTCTTGGTTTGACTAATATAACAATAACATATAAAAATAATTAATAATAATATTAGACCATATATTATTTAATGTCATATTTTAAAATCTGTGAATAATAATAATATATCATAATGTCATGTATAAGCAATTTTGTAAAAGCATTTTTAACGAATGAAAATTAATTACAAAACGTGTAAAAATGTTATTCTTGTATGAGGAAAAAAATCTTATTCTGGTCTCGGTCTCGGCAACTCCCAGTCTCGGCCACAACTCTGAGTCGACTACTAAAGGTTTCTGTCCTGACTTGGACTTAACTTTAGCGGCTTTGACTATAACACTATTACTATTTTTGGACTATGCCTTTCCATGTTACGAGCTTCTTCGTTTGTTTGTTTCTGCTGTTTTTCCATGTCCTGATAGGTTGCCAAGTTTACACGAGACGAAACAGAAAGTCATGTTTCACTGACCAAAATCCCTTAAAACTTAAAAATATTTAATTAAAAATTTGAATGCTAAGTCAAAGTCGAGTCGTTTATGAGTGTTAGTCAAGCAAATCTCAAGTCCTTAAGTTTGCAAGGCAAGACTGAGTCATGGAACTCAAGTGCCAAATAGGATCTGGTCAGTCCTGAACATTAGAGAACAGAATACAGGGGACGAACATAGTATGGAGAGAAACTCATGAACTACAGTCTGTAATTGTAGAACTACAAAGTGCTTCTACTGTATATGGTATGTGGAACTGATAAAATGGACAATGAGGGTAAAAACAATTAGGTGTACCTCCCATATATACAATATACTGCATATATTCACACTGTATACAATAAGAAACAGGATGTCTGCTCTGTTTTGTGTGCTCCACAGGAAACCGCTGAGGAAAGAAGAGAACGGCACCCGAGGAGAGCACGCCATGAGTTCTCGCTGCAAGCAGCAGGTGGTGGAGCCAAACAACACTGGAGTATAGTATCTGTAGTAAAGCTCCGAAATAAACATTGAGCTCTGGGACTACCTGCTGGCTCTTACTTCCAGTCTGATGGGCTTTGGAAGACATAAAAAAGGTAGAAATGAACCCTTGACAGACATCTAATGAATGGATCTAACCGTGAAGGACGTGCTTTTAAAATAAATCACAGAAACGAGATTGATGTATGACGCGTGGAGCTCGCAGACTCTTTGTTATGCTCGACTAGATGACAGCTGCCAGTAAGGCTGAGGCCACAGCTGTCACAGAGGACTATAAACAAGTAAACAAATCCAACGCATGCACTTTCTGCTGAATGACAAGTCCTAAAGACCTCTTGTCATCCATCTATTTCTGTCTCCGCTTGTCTGTGAGTTCCTGCTTCTTCACCTCATGTAAATACAGAAAGCTTCATGAGTTCTGATCCAAGTCTGAGAACCCGGTCGAGCAGAACTCAATGGATGTGGTTTGTTTTATGTATGACTATGCAACTGGAGAGGATCTGAAACTTAGGCGTGCATGCTCGTGATATAAAATATGATGTCAGTATCTTTTGCTGCTAATCAGCATTGCTAATGCTACCCAGTTACATACACTAAATAGTATTGCTGTACATGTCTGACATAATTCAGCTGTAATTTCTTCCTGGTGGTAAGCATGGTGGATAGTCTGGTTTTTATGTGGGGCACAAAATGAAACAAAACAAAGGACAACATGTAGGAAATGGTGGCCGATGGACACAATCCATGTAGTGGAGTTGAAGT
This sequence comes from Parotocinclus maculicauda, assembly GCA_034780255.1. Classification (NCBI taxonomy): domain Eukaryota; kingdom Metazoa; phylum Chordata; class Actinopteri; order Siluriformes; family Loricariidae; genus Parotocinclus; species Parotocinclus maculicauda. The sequence continues at coordinate 4,317 of JAUZSU010021287.1, forward strand.
TATACCCAAGGTAAAATATATTAATCCCAAAAAAGTAAAGAAAATAAGCTACCCAAAATGTAAATACTTAAAGATAAAGATACACAAATAAATGGCTTAAGCATATTAAAAAATTACATTTACTTTATTACTGTCTATCACTGCTTGTACGGACAAAAAGTCTACTGTAATACCTCCACAAGCACGAATAACAAATTTGATTTGGTGTGGACTGGGCAAGTTTATGGATGTAGGCGACATCAGTGTTCAATCTTACTTGCTTGTTGTTCCTGATAGTCCCACAGATTTTCAAGAGGATTTACATATGGGGATTCTGTGGACCAGTCCGGCTGCTCCTGAATGTAATTGTGCCAATCAGTCACATTTACAGCCCTGTATATGACAGAATTAGCATCACGAAAATCATGAAATACAGAGATTGGAATGTGATGTTCCTCAATAAGATAATAAGCAAATAGCAACTCCATGTAGGCATTGTGGTTCAAATTTACTGTAACCTAGAAGCAATTCATAAAATGAACTGCCAGGTAAATTTAATCTTATCTATTTTAATCAATCTTAATCTAATCTCCTTTTATTAGACAGGTGGGCCACAAGCCAGAAAGTACCTCCAGTGGTTGTTGAATGTGTGTGAACCCTTTCACATTTTCTGTATTTCAGCTTAAAAGTAGATTAAAATAACACAAATAAACAAATGAGACAAAATAATAAATACTAAACTTGATGACTAATTGAGTGTAAATGATCCAATATTACATACCTGTAACTGTGAGTGGTAAAAATATGTGACAATCTGAGATAAGCAGTTCATATAATGGTGAAATTACAGGTGTATTTAGTCAATGGAAAGACAAACAGGTGTGAGTAAATGCCCTGTTATAGTTAAAGAATAGGCACAAATGAAGGAGACTTCTGAGGACGTCAGAAAAAAAGCTTGTCGTGCTAATCAGGCTTGAAAAGGTGACAAAACCATCTCTAAGGAGTTTGGACTCCACAAATCTATAGTCAGACAGATGTCTTCTAGAATAATATGGTTATCCCATCTGTGAAGCATGGTGGTGGTAGTATCATGGTTTGGCCCACCAATCTTACCATCACTGAGTTATAGCAGCAAATTCTAATGGAGAAGGTCAGGATATCTGTTCATAAACTGAATTTTAAAAGATACTTGGTCAAGCAGAAAGATAACGACCTTAAACACACAAGTCGTTGTACCACAGAACGGTTAAAGAAGAATAAAGTGAATGTTTTGGAACGACCATGTCAATGTCCTGACTTTAATCCAATAGGAACCTTGTGGGAGGGCCTGAATAAGTAGTTCGTGTAAGAAAGAAACCAACATCCCAGAGATGAAGCTCTGTTCTGTTTTTAGTTAAAGCTGTTGCTGCTCAAAAGGGGATACACCAGATATTGTAATGAAAGGTTCACATACTTCACAGATATATAATGGTGGATCATTTTCTCAAACAATGTGGTATTGTTCTAATATTTTTATTATCATTATTATTATAATCAACATTATTCATTTTTCATCTGAGACCAATCATTGTATTAAGGCTGGATGTATAATAAGTTCAGTAGCTCAGATGTTTTTTGTATTTTTGTTGGCTGGTTTCTTTCATCTGTTTTCTTCAACTTAATGATATCCATAAAAACAGCCTTTGTTAAATTACAGCACTGGTTCTACCAGATGCTGACGCTAACACTGTTTTGTTTTTGGCTAAAGGGATGGAGATATTTTGACAACACTAAAAGCTCAGCAGATTGATTGCTAATGTTGCTCACGCTGCATCTGAACAGATTTACAAATCCAAAGATGTGATGTAATGAAGCGTTCCTACACAGGGTGATTAATCACTCAACTTTCTAATGTTTATCTATATTGCTAAGAATGTGATATGAACGACCATCCAGTCCATCAACAAGATAAAGCATGTATTATAATGTACAAAGTGACCCAAACATACTGCATGAATGTAAATATCAGTCTCTGCCTTCTGTAAAAAAAAAGTAGAGGTCGTATGTTTATGGAGGTAAATATAAATGTGTCTTGTCTGTGTTAGTTGTTTGTCTGGAACAAGCCATTCATGTATATTAATGTAATCAAAGGTTGTTGCACAACATATGCATTACATACCAAAATGTCTAATATAAAATATCTTGTGCATTGATTTAATTGCAACATTCTGACTTTTTTAGTTTTAAATAAAATTATACTACTGAATCCATGCTGACTTTTGTAGATTTAAATAAAATTATACTATTGAATGAATGAGTTTGCTGTTGAAGCACAAGTTCTTTACTTAAGTAAAAGTACTACTGGTTTGATTTTAAAAAGTGAAAATAAAATAAACTGACTAAGGAATTGTTGCATTCTGGCAAAGACATTTCTGGGAAACTTGCTGTGTTTGGGCGAGCATTATGCTGTTGAAAAATGCTAGCTGGAAGCCTTGCCGTGAGGGATAACACATTGTCACTGGTTGTCCTGCACATTTTTCTGATCCGTTAGTGTCCCTTGTATCACTGCTAGGGGGACAGACTGTCATATTCCCCAGACTGTGGTTCCCCAGATCTTCCACAAGTCCACAAGTAGTTGAGGCAGTGTGCTGCTCCAGAGCAAAGTCCGGATTGAAAAGGCCAATCATCAGAACACAAACAGAACCGTTCCAGTCCATAGCAGTCCAGAGATGTTTCTCGTTCACAACACCACTGCAAAAGAAGAAATGGTCTTAGTGGCAGGGTCAGATTTGTCTAGATTGTGGGCAGTTCTTTAAAATGACCATTCTGCTTCCCTCGGTCCAATGATGCGCCCTCTCTCAAAGTCTCAAAGTGAGCAAAATGTCTTCGAGTGCATTGTAAAGTCATGTCCAGCAGTCAACAATCTCTCACCAAGAGGTACACTATTCAAGAGTAGCCTGGTGTCTAATTAGATCATGCCTGTAATCATTTACATATCTGCTATATCTTTATCAGAGCCATCTCGCAACCCTGAATTAGATTAATTAGTTAAGCAAGGAGGATACTCTAGACACTGTTGGTTTGCACCATGTCATGAGTTTTTAATTGATACTCGTTAGCAAAACCTCTCAGCACTAGAGGAAATACTCAGAGCGTGCAGTGAACAGCTGCTGGTTGTATTGCTTGTTTAGCTGTCAATCCTTTTTAGAAATGTAATTTTGATGCATAAATGACACGGCAGCCTTTCCAGAACGTCCACCATGCAGTGCTTTATCATGTTTTTTAGGAAAAGATATTATATTAGTGTGATACAAAGATGACGAATCACCTGGCAGGGTTTGGTAACAGTGAGCAAGAGCCAAAATATCTCCAGCTGTTTATTTTTATTCTGATCATCAGTAACTGTCTGTAACCTCAAAGACTTTCTAAGTGAAGTGTTTCGAGTTAATCTTTACACGTGAGCATCCACAAATACACAAAATATTTTTTTAAAAGACTGAATAAGATGAAAATTACTTAACCATACACTGAAAACATTAGTTATTTTTTACAAATTGTATATGTGATCCATTTCCAGTCAAATAAATAAATCATAAATCAATGCAGCTTTAGGATTTACACACCTCACCTCACCAGAGGTTTATTACAAACCAGGGAGGCTCATCACTGTAAAGGCTGTTATATACTAAACTTTTTCGATTTTTCGCCACAGAAATGTACACGCTGGACATGACACGTTCATTGAATATTCCCAAGGATTTTCCCAGAAATCTCCTTCAAGTGATGAAGTGCTGCCCACAAAAAATGCAAGCATTAATACTGAGTGCATTCAATAATTTTTTTAAAAAAAGGAAACATTTTCACCACCTCATACACAAGCTGGAACTTTTGTCAAATTACACATCGAGTAAACCGAGAGGCAGGTTGAAAATACAGGAGCTGCTTCAAGACATGTAAAAATCAGAGCGTGCATTTTTTCCGTCTCAAAAATCACATTTGGTGTGGAAGATACTCTGATTAATTTACTGTCATCCGAATAAATGCATGAAAAACGTCTCTACCTTCTCAGTCTGCCTAGTTCATATCCTGCCTCTGGTGAGGTGAGATTTGTCACCTTGAGGATAATGCAGGTAGGATCATACACCATGATGCAAATACAGAACAGAATGGTTTAACAAAAATAAAGATATTATTTTTTTTAAATTCACAGTCTTTTACCATGCTATAACAGAAAGCTCCACATCATTATGATCATATAAAACACACTAAAGTATTAACGATCACATCAGCAGAGTTTAGATAGTTTGGAGAGGATAACGGAGGAACAGAGGCAGGATTTAAATGGGAGAGCCTCTCCATCCTCTTCATCAGACATGCCATTTGAAGATAATGCAGTTGGACGGCCTGTGCCATTTGGAGCGTTGATGCGTCGCCGCTTGACTGAGACTCGACTCGTACGGGAACAAAGCCATACTGACACGCTGCGCTTAGAGCAGTGAGAGTGGAATCTCCTTCGGATCATGAAGAGCTGCTGGGTAAATATCTGTAGTAAAAAATACAGACTAATAAAAGCTGTAACACTATATTTATATTTAACAATAGCAAATCTGTTTAAATAAAGTCTAAAATCTTAGGATTCTCTCTATGCCTTTGCAATCATTAAAACAGCAAGATCTATCAGTATTTCCTAATACGCAGTTTGGAAATACAGCAGTACCCTCCTGTCATCTTATGTAACGGGGCTTCCCTGGTCGGCATCATGTGACTGCAGACTCAGACCTCAACCCAGAGATGGTGTGGTAGAAAAAAACACTTATAAGCTTACTGTACATACAAATTCATTTACATTTTTTCTGGCACAATTCCTGGCTCCAGAGGTGCAGTTAAGAGCCATTTAACAACTTTTTAAGTAATGACTTAAAATCTATTTTTAAAGGGAACAAAAATCTCTCTTTTAAATCTCGATGTTGACAATATAAACAGATGATCAAAACAACTTCAAAATCAGCCAATTACCACTGAGGATACACAAGCAGAGTTGGAAGCTTAAAGGATAATGACCCTTTTTGTGTGTGTGTAACTACTTTAGCGTTCTTGTTAGCTTATGTTTGCACTAGAGACTGTACTAACTCAGTTGATGTCTTTAGAGACTCGTGTTTGAGTTTGCGTTTGCATTTGACTTTTTGACGTATTATTTGTACCAAGCTGTAAATGGTGTTTGTTTGTTTATTTGGTTTATTTAACTTTGCCATCGGCTTTAGTTGCCATTTTCACAACACACCCAAGTCCATGTTAATTTAAAGTAATTTAAACTAACATGCATGTCTTTGGATTGTGGGCAGAAACCGGTGTACGCAGAGTAAACCCACACAGACATGGCGAGGACATGATGACTACACACAGAAAGGACTCGGGCTGCTCCAGCCTGGCATTGAACCCAGGACCTTCTTGCTGTGAGGCAGCGGTGCAAGCCACCATGCTGTACAGATGGTATTTGTAAGTGTGTATACCTGTCCTATTGTAAGTAGTACTCCTTTGTTTGCCCCACCACCACCACCTGTAAATTCTCCATAACCTAAACCTACACTGCTCACAAAAATGAGGGGATATTGTAAAATGAATGTGAAGCGATTACAAAAAGAAGCATTTGATTTTATTTCAGTAAATAAGATCATCAGGAAAGCATATGAAAAATCTAATAAATATGTTCAATTACGCAAATCAGATGAAACTCAATTATGGTGATTCAGTAGTAAGTGATATATTCATGGGGTGAATTCAACAAAAGCATGTTAAACTGGATGAGAGTGCCAGTACATTGCAAGTACATTGACTGTTCAGTTGGGTGTATGATCACCCAAGAGTGCCAAATCACACTGACAGTGAAGGGGCCTGGACAGGATCAGATTATCCAGCAGTTCTTGTGGGATCCTCTTCATATTAATTTTGAAATGTCCCCTAATGTCCAACCAATGCCCATTCCAGCCAAATACCTGTTTTATAGAATGTAATACCTGCACATGAATGATGCAACTATGAATGAATAATGAACACAATTGTCATTCTAATAGTGTTACTAGTATATAAACATATAAGTGTGTGCTACCTTTCCAGAGGCTCATATGATGCAGACCAGGGTTCCCCATCACAAAAACAGTTAATAGGGTGCTTTATCTTTATTCTAATATTTCAATATCCAGGTCTATTTAGTGTCCCTTTTTTCCAGAATGATTTGCTGAAATGACCATATGGCAACAAACAATGCCAAATTAACCTAATAGTATAGGAGCTTTTTGTACTCATTATGCAATATTTTAGGGATTTTAGTACCAGAATCTTTGTTATTCAGATCTATGTATTATGAGACACACACATCCACATACTTCTTAATAATATACAGTGCATCCGGAAAGTATTCACAGCGCTTCACTTTTTCCACATTTTGTTATGTTACAGCCTTATTCCAAAT
>JAUZSU010021298.1:0-22387 GCA_034780255.1 Parotocinclus maculicauda
TTATTAAACCTTTATTGTACGATTTACACGTATAGTGAACGTACAAACAAGAACTACTGTTGCTTACGAACTTTGTTTATTGAAAAATTAATTTGCAAACAAGTTTTTCTAAAAGATCTACAACACAATGTATAGGTACTCAGCATGTGAAGCATAATACTGTAAAAAACAAGTTCTTACTTAATTGCAGTCAACGTTTGAAGAACTTATCCAGTGTGATCTGACAAGCTTTAGCAGTGGCTAAGTGGCGACTTGTTTTTTTGTAGTAAATGGAAATGTTAGGCAAAGACCTGTAGGTGGCAGTGGAGGGCTGGGGAGAAACTTGGGAGTTTTCAGGTAATAGTGCCAGAGACGAAGAGTTTCTTCACGGAAATTATATACTGTACACGTTCTTTGGTCCGATTAAGCGGAATTGTGGTCCAAATAAGCAAATAATATTACACGTATTTAAAAGGATTTGTTTCGGTACTTTAGGATTTGGTCCGAATAAGCGGCTGGTCTCATTAACCGGTGGTCCTATTAACTGGAATCGACTGTAATACCATTTTGAATCATTTGTTTTGGTTAGGCCATTATTTTCTCCTATTTAATATCGCATTATTAATGCACACATGGGTTATTTGAGTTGTGCTTCCTACCCATGTTTTGAGGTCCCATGGACCAAGAAATAATTTTTAAACGTTTCTCATGTGCATGTGTGCCCCTGACAGCCCTTGTTGTCAATCAAGTTCAGATATTCAGTCATTCAACATTGGGATAATCATCAGTACGTGGGCTCTGGCACACCCTCATTATTGCAGCAGAGTTAATACCTGCCTCTCATGGTACTTTTTACATTGCAGTTTTCATTGATATGAGCCTTAATATATTTTACACATAAACTATGTGAAATAAATGAGCAAAAATATAAAAGGTGATGACATGAAAATAAGAGGTGTCCAAACAAGTGGTGATAGTCACACGAGCAGTCACAGGCACGTACTTACACCCCATGCTCAGTTCAGTTTGAATGAGATTACGCAATCCGAGGCGAGGCAGACCTCTTCTTCAGAGCTTCTTTACTTTGCTGTGCCCTGCTGGGAATTACGGCGCAGGCTTTACAAAACGGCGATCAGGAGAATCAGAGACAATATCTTTGTTTTAAAAAGTGTAAGTTCTCTTATTTAATATGGCATTATATGCACACATGGTTTGTTTGAGTTATGTTTGATTCCCATGTTTTTTGTGTGTTTTTGGTATGATCTTAGTGAGGTGCAAGTGAGGCACTGCAACACCCCCTCTCCTGACTGCACATCTCACATTTTAATTTAATTCTATTACATTTAGTTTAAATGTACTGCATGTAGAAGTTGATTCAAATGTCTCATTAGGTATAGATAATAAATAGATCAGGATTTCAGAGAGCAATAACAATGTGATGGTGATGTTTTTTGTATGTGACACCCAGTAAGTCCTCTGAATGATGTTCCTCACTCACTCTTCCATTAATGTTTTAGTGACCAGAGATGACAGAGGTCCTTTAATGAAAGAACTAATTTTCTGCTTTATTTTAGCTGCCGAGTTTGCTGCACTGATTTGATTCGGTGCACCATTTGTTGTTCTCATGATCGGTTCTTCTTTATCGCAAAGTGCACCCGGTTATTACAATTTTCTCCTAACAAAAGGCAAATGGCAGCTGATGATCTTCGATTTAGTGATTGCCCCAGATTACGGGTGCAGAGGTGACTTTTAAAGTACATCTTTAAATATCAACTTTTTGTTACAGATGGTCTCATTGTATCAAGGTTTGACCCTCACCTTCATTCACCACCTTTATTGTTGGCAAACATATAACAAATTATTGAAGCAGGTTGTTTTTAATTATTCTTTTCGGTTTTATTTAAAAATGTATTTTTAATTTTGTATGTTTTGATTGTTTAATTTGAGAAATTGAGGATGTAAACATTAAATATTTATGTCATAAAAAGACAAAAATATTTTATGTATATACTATATTCATAGTTACATAAAATACATATATAATAAATAATACATATATAAATAATAATAATAATAATAATAATCATCATCATCATCATCATCATCATCATCATCATCATCATTTGTTTATTTGGATTTAACAAATACAAAAAACATAGGCCAAGTTATTGGAGATCGTTTAATATTTATTTCATATTATAACATATATCTTTATTGTTTATATTTTAGAATAAAACATAAAACGACGTTTTATTAGCTTTTTGTTCCAATCATTGAATTTATTTAACATAACATGACTATTCTTAATATTTTCTGTTTCAAATATTGTTTTATTGTAATGTTTTGCATATATTTAATTTTTTCCTGTCTAGTAAGACATATTTTTTCAATATAAGGTTGTTTTTTGACTCTTTTATATAAGTATTTTTGTTATTTCTTACAAGTAAGACAGATATTAAATAGTAATAATATTAAATATTAAATATTATTTATTTATTTATATCCAGGTCTTTCCTGCATAGTTTTGGATTTTATTTAAATAGGAAAAAATATAACCAGACATAAACATATAACCAGAGAGTTTTCGCTGTTTTATTTAATTAAACTATTTTTATTAGTTCAATGATTCATTAAATCAGAAAAAACGCCAAATAATTTAGATTATAGCTGTAGCATTTTTCTTTCATTCTCTTCTGATTCCTTCCAGTATAAGAAGAGTTTATTGCCAGATGCTCATGATTGGTGTGAATGTGTCTGAATGCCCATTAGTGCCAGCGTGCTCCACTAGAGAAGGGCAGCTGCCAGTCTCATAGCTTCCTGATGTTTCACCTCTGTCAGCACCCTGAACTTTGACCAAAGCTCATCCCATCAGCCAAATTAGAGGTTCGTTGCTATGGAAGTCAGTAATACGGCCATCAGACTTTACTCTGGGCAAATGTGCTGAGTCTTTGTTAAAGCGTCGAGCGACGTTAATATCCTCCAGCTGTACCTGCTTATGTTGATTCACTGTTTTGTACCTGTGTCTGAGAACTGCACAGATAATAGATTCGAGTTCGATATATAAGATTGTAACGACTGACAAGACAATGATTCCATTAGAGGTGTTACATATGATGCTATCATCTGCACTGAGACCTCATCTAACACCTTAGCCTTTTGGTGACCTAAGGCTGAACTGGATTTGCCCCAGACCCTCACAGAAGCTCACTTGCATGCCAGTGGAGCAAAAACAGTACTGGTATTTGTGAAAAACTGCCATCCAAATCCATTTAGGGCTGAGACAGGATCTCAGTATAAATATAAGATGGGACTTAATCTTGGAGGTGCTGATATTTGAGCTATTAACCTTTTGATTTTACAGAGAAGTGAGTTGGAGAGACTCCCAACTGGGCAGCCAGAGTTTTAAAGTGGAACGAGAAGTTTGCTTGTAGAGCCAGGTTAATTACTAATTTAAACTATCAGTATGAACGTATGCAATTAATTCCTAAATATCTAAACGCTGAACCTAAACATCTATCCTGCCCAAAGATGTTTTGATGCCTTTTTGAGTCTTGGTCCTCCCTGGGTTTCTTCCTTATAGTGTTTACAAAGTTTTTCCTTGCCACTGTAGCCATAGGGCTGTGGGCCTAGATAACACTGCACAAAGACTATGCTCTACTGTAAAATGTGACATACCAATCAATTTGAATTGACTTAAAAATAACAGCATCTGGTGGTTCTAGTTGCCTGTCGTACCAAACTTGTACCAAAATGTCCAAAACATGGTGTGAACCGAACCTTGACTTCTTTGTACCGTTACCCCTATACCGATTTCCCGACACATTAAGATCTGTTACTCCTGCTTAAAATATTCACAGGTCAGAGTTTACTAAAGTAGAGCACAGCAAAAATCCTAATAGGATGCAAATGATGTGCAGCCAGTCACTTTCCCTTGTCAGAGTTTGAATAGAAATGAAGGAAGGCCAGAAGATAAATGAGACTGCATTAAGTCAATTCTGTTAAAAGCATCTTTTAAGTGAAAAAATGAATGGACACACATGAAAAACCCACATGCTGATTACCTTCATAGTTTTGTTTGTGTTAAATAATAAGCACTAAACATGTTATTGCGATTATTGTGAATGTCATGCCTTGATATCACATGATTAAAGATTAATTTGCATTTTAAAAAACAGTTAATGAATGCTGCGACTCAAAGAATTATAGTCTTGCAAGGGCAACTGATGTGTTTACAGTAGGTGAAGAACAATGTTTTTTTATGCAGGTAAATAGAGGAAACTCAAAGTGTTTCTTTTATTACTTTCATTTAATTGTAGACAGAATGAAACCCAGATCGATCATGTTTTTTTTGGGTTACTTTAATTTAATTTGTTTATAAACATCCATTGCTACTGCACTTTTAGGCCTGCAATACAATCCAAACAACATTGGGAGGGGGGTAAGTTAAATAACGATGTGATTTGTAAACAGGGGATTTTAATTAGGATTTGTTACAAAAGCAACATCCAGAAAAGTCTCAAGGATTTTTAGTTTATCAACAAATGTGTAGAATAACGTACTGAACTGTTTAAAACAATGTTCCTCAAAGGAATATTGGAAGGGGTTTGAATATTAGGTTTTAACTTTTGATTTGGCTTGTTTTGTGTTGTCTTGTTGAAAAATTCATGGGCGCCCATGGATGTCGCCTTGCAGCTGCAGCTTACATTGCTCTAAAATCTCAATGTACTTATCTGCCTTAATGCTGCCATTACAGAAGTATAAACGACCTTCGCCAAGGACACTGACCCACTCCCATAGCATGACAGATCCAACCTTTTGGATACACATTTCCATTGGGTGATGGTCCATCCTAGGTGCCTCCGATACCAGAGAATACAATGTCTTTACTGGACATGGTAAACATGGGGCTTCTTTTTTTGTACAGTAAAGTTTTAAGTGCAATTTGTGAATGTATCCGTATTGTAGAGCTTGATATAGGTTTGATTAAATTATCCATTACCTATGTAGTTATATCAGCTTTTAATAAATGACGGTCCTTGATGCAGTGCCGAGGAATCAGAGATCAGCGTTGCAACCTTGTGTTCATACCATCAGCAATAAAATAAAGTCAAAGTCAATCAAAAAGACGCTGTTATTTTATTTCAAGTTTTCAAACTGTCGCAACTCTTTCTGATTTGGAGTTGTAGTCAGCCAAGCATTCACTGGGCTCTTGAACGTGCTGTGCATGAAGGATGACCTCAAAATATTTCAGAACCGCAAACCTCCTGTCAGAACAAATGGTAAATATTTTAAAACAACAAACAAAAAGAAAATTACTTACATGATTCTCTAACTTTTGCCAAACTTGACATCTATACACTGATCACTGGCAATCAAGTGATGATACACAAGTTCACCACCTCTTAGGCATTTCACAGACACCAGTGGTAAGGGGAAGAAGTCCGGTGCTGCAACAACAACCCCTACTTACATGCAAAACATGAATCACAACTGCTACAATCTCATGAGGTACAATCCAAGCAAGTGGGATTTAAGTCTTTGCTTAAGAACTCAACAGTGGCAGCGTGGAAGTGTCCAGATTTGAACCCTTAACCTTCTGGTCTTTAGATCTGTGCTTTAAATATGGTGCCACCACTGTCCATGGGAGCTGGATGAATATGGGGAGAAGAAGCATGCTTATCTATACACACTGAAAGACCAAAAAATGGAGAGCGATCACATGGAAACGATGGCTGTTCCCTTTCTGCTTTCTTCATGTAGCAGAGGACAATTTGTCAGGTAAGACTAAATAAATAAATAGTGAGTAATGCAAGGGAATACATCTTAAAATGCTTGTGTGTGAGTATGTTTGGTATGTTTATCTTAAATGACTTACAATTGAGACAGAAAGCAGGTGAAGCATGGTGAGGCTGAGATTTGAACCTGGAGCCATCTGATTAATCTTTAGTCTTTAGATTAGTCTTTAGCCTTACTAGTTATGTGTCTGCTATTAGTAAAGCAGCCTAAATGATGGTGCTTTAACAGCTCCATTTAACTCCAGTTTCCACATTTAAATCAGTCAAAAAATAATCAGTCATAAAACGATTATTATTATTATTTTTATTTATTTTAAAGATTACCAAACTGTTGCATTTCGTCCTGGACTTTTTATTTATCGGTTGAACAAATCACAGCAGATAAAAATCCTAAGATCATATAAAATTTGCCGTTTTATTCAAGTCTACTTTATTAATATGCTGTTTTTCTTCTCATTAAATATAAAAAACTTAACTATATTTGTTGCCAATGTTTGGTTAGCCAAAAGGGAAGCCACAAAGACACAGGTTTTCTTTCTGTCTTTGTGAGGTTTGCTGTGACAGATGAAGTCATGGGTAATGTCGCTGATCATTTGCTCCACAGACCTTCCATATTGCTGTTATTGCTTTTTTAGTGATTAATTGTTGATATAATCTTGAATTTAAACGTCAATATTTTTGGAAAAGCCGCTACCGTGATACGAGCTTCTTCGTACGTTTTGGATAGGTTGCCAGGTTTGCCAGGTGTTGAAACAGAAATCACTCAATCACATGATCAAATCAAAGTTCATTCGTTCATTCATTAATCCATTAAATTCTTCTTAATCCCAATGGGGTCACGGCCCAGCCAGTGCCCACGCAGCAACTCTGGGCGCAAGGGCAGGAACAACTCTAGACGAAACGCCAATCCATCGTAGGGCACACACACAGTCAAACACACAGTCACACACTAAGGGCTACTTTACAGACACCAATTAACCTAACACTCATGTCTTTGGACTGTGGGAGAAAACCAGAGTATCCAGAGTAAACCCACGCAAACACAGGGAGGACATACAGACTCCACACAGACAGGACCCAGGCCGCTCCACCCTGGGACTGAACCTGGGATCTTCTCGCTGTGAGACAGAGGTGCTACCCACCGAGCCCCCGTGCTGCCAAATCCAATGTTTGTATACAAAAATACATAAAATAATAACAATAAGACATTTCAGGTATCTGTCTGAGCTCAAAGAAATGTCTTTAGTCAGGAATACCAAGTCAAAGTCAAGTCTTTAATCAATGTTTAATCAAACAAGCCCTTAAGTTTCTCTCTTACTCAAATCAAGTCATGTGACTCCAGTCCCCAAACCCTAGGACATGGCTTTCGGCCTGAAATGTGTGCCACACGGCTTGTGGATGTAAGTTCATTACGCTTCCAGTTCTTAGGTTTTGGCTGGGTTTGGTATGTTCTCCCTGCATTAACCCACCCTGTAACCGCCCTTAATTGTATCTGCAAACAGGCTGTAAATCTGTTATTTTATTATCTGAGCTTGCAGTGTTGCTTCACGAACTTGCCGGTGTGTGATGTCCTTAACGGTTGGCCAGAAGAGGGCATTCAGATTCTGCCTGACAAAGTTCCCGGTGCTGCACTGCATCTCGTGCCCGTTCACAGCGCGCGCGGGAGGAAGGAGGCACAGTCGCACGGGAAAGGAATAACCGCAGGTCCGACGCTGCAGAGTCGGACGGTTTTTCACTTTTTTTTTAAAAACGGATTGTGACCCTTTGTATGAACTAATCTGGAATTAAATCTGCACCGTGGCTCTTTCCGGTGGAACCGAGGCTCTTTTGCGCAATGTGCCACGACGCTCGCGCGAGGATTGACGCCAGAACCTTGTCGTGGAATTTGGCTTAAGTTTTGCGGATGACAGGTGAAAAAAGAACTCGCATGTGGAATAGTTGCTTTCGGAGTGCCTCTTATTTTGTTTAGACGAAGGCTCGGCGCGTTTGGCGTGACGTTCGCTCGGAGAGCTTTTCTACGACATGCTGCATGGTCACGACGGGGGAACCGACACAAGCGGATACCGGGGATCTCTGACGCTCTCGTGTTGCGGCGGAGCTTCGGTTGCGCCCTGGAACTCGTGGCGGCTACGCGCAACGGCCCCGCTTCGCCATGCGGATGATTCGGGACGGTAGACGCGTCTGAACAATCTACGGACTGAAGGAACTGATGAGTAAGTTACCCAGTGTTTGCTTTTTTCGTGCGAACCGGAGTTGCATGAGCTTTTTTTGCACTCAACAGTCTGGTTTTATTGTGGGGGAAATAAGACCGAGCGCACGGTCTGTGGTTTTAGCAGGACGCTCGAATTTTGGCAGACGTTATTGTGTGGTCTTGTGCTTTAACTAGTTTGGACTTATTTAAACAAAAGGCGCAAAACGAACGGGGTTTCTGGACGCGTTTCTGGAAGCGGGGCAACCTGACGGAGCGCAAATGTTTAGGATGGAGAAACTGGAGGTTTAAATGTGCTAAAAGAAAAGCAAACACGTCATAACACGACGAAATCAAGAAGCAACCAGTGTGTACAATGCTTCATCTTTTTACTTCATCTGTGCGCTTTTTTATTCTTATTTCCAGTCGCCGTTCATGCTGATATATAGTGTGTGTGTTTGTGTGTGTGTGTGTGAGAGAGAGACAGAGTAAGAGAGAGAGAGAGCGCGCCTGTACGTATGTGGGTGGATGAGTGTCTGATGGAGGCGTTAAGATCCCCTCCATGCAACATGCTATCTTTACTTTATTCCACAGGCTTCATGCCGTCGTCGGTTTGCTGCGTCCGTACGCTCCTGTCTTTTGCGCATTTCCAAGATGATCATGCGCTCACGAGACGTGAAGATTGAGGAACTTGCGGGCAAATCAATGCCAAGCAATCTGCGACTGTTTAAATAAAGATGCATTGATGGGCATGTTTGGTGCTCCAAGTTCATTATTATTGATATTTCCCATAATTAAATAGGCTGCTCTTGCCTTCTCTGGAAAAGCCATTAGTGATAATGAATTCCTGGCAGGTGTTGAAAAGCAGATGTATGATGTATCTTTGATATTGTTACTGTGGATACTTCAAAACATCATTAGGATCCGAGATGGCATAAAATGGCTGCACGGGGATGCACTGAAGCTTGTCCATATTATCAATTAACCAATAGGTCTGGGATCCAGGATTAATGGATATTAGGTAACGCTCTGTCTTTCTAATTGAATTTACCAGATCCAGGAATATCACTCAGAGCCTTTTATACCATTACAGAAAGTGGAAATTAGGTAAAACAGGGTTTTTAGGGGGGATCGGTAACTTGGGTTTAAATGGCAACTCCATTGCTCATTTCGTCCCTTACTCTGTAAGTTCTTCAGCTCTGAATTTGAACAATCCAGCAGCACCAAGACTGGCAGCATGGCAACGGAAGGGCTGGACAAATGTAACCGATTTGGTTGGCTGCCTTTCATTTCAATAGTAATTGTGCTCTAATAGGATTTCTCTGGCTTGTCTCGAGTGGGCTGCAGCGGGCTTCCATCCAGAAGTGTTGTGTGACTGGCGTGCCCTCGCAGCGTGCTTGCCAGTGCCAGAGATGAAAAAAAAATGATCAGAATAAGCAGTGACAGGCCTGAATCAGGCACTAAGCGTTGTTAATTGGGTCCGTTGTGGCGAGCGCGTAGAGGGATACTGTTTGCTGGTGTGCCTGATAAGCGTGGACGTATCGCAGGCTGATCTTGTCTCTGCTTCTTTCCAGGCTCTGCCATGCGACGGCGATGGTTGGTGGTGCTGCTGGTGCAGGCATGGCTCTCTGCGAGTTTCTGTCATGGCGAGAAGCCGTGCCCACGGAGCTGCCGCTGCGATGGAAAGATCGTTTACTGCGAATCCAGCGCGTTCCGCGACGTGCCCAAGAACCTATCCGGTGGTTGCCAGGGCCTGTCGCTGCGCTACAACAGCTTGGCAAGTCTACGCGCCGGCCAGTTTGTCGGCCTCAACCAGCTCATTTGGCTCTACCTGGACCACAACTACATCGCAAGCGTGGACGCTCGTGCCTTTCAAGGAATAAGGCGGCTCAAAGAGCTGATCCTGAGCTCAAACAAGATCACGCTCCTGCAAAATACGACCTTTCATCTGGTACCCAACCTGAGGAACCTAGACCTGTCTTACAACAAGTTGCAAGCGCTGCAGCCAGGCCAGTTTCAAGGCCTGCGCAAACTTATCAGCTTGCACGTCCGCTCCAACTCGCTCAAGAACCTACCGTCTCGCCTCTTCCAGGATTGCCGCAACCTCGAGTTCCTCGACCTCGGGTACAACCGGCTGCGCAGCATCACGCGCAACGCCATGTCAGGGCTTGTGAAGTTGACGGAGCTGCATCTCGAACACAACCAGTTCTCCAAAATTAACTTTTTGAACTTCCCCAGGCTCTATAACCTGCGCGCCCTTTACCTGCAGTGGAACCGCATCCGGACCATGAGCGAGGGCCTGACTTGGACCTGGTCCTCTATACAGAAGTTGGACCTGTCTGGAAACGATCTGCTGGAGCTGGAGCCCGAGGTCTACCGGTGCATGCCAAACCTGCAGATGCTCAACGTGGACTCCAATAAGCTGGTGAATGTCTCTCAAGAAGTTGTGTCAGCCTGGATATCGCTGACCAGCATCAGCCTGGCTGGAAACATGTGGGACTGTGCGGCCGCCTTATGCCCTTTGGTGGCATGGCTGAAAAACTTCCCTGGAAACAAGGAGACGCCCATGATTTGTGCCTCGCCCAAAGAGGTTCAGGGTGAGAAGGTCATGGAAGCTGTCGAGGCGAGTGGAGTTTGCAAGGTCACAGTTGCTACCCCCTCATTTGCCAGTTTTCCATCCACGCTTTCTGGCCTCCCTGCTCTGAATGCCCTACCTATCGCCCCCACACCTCATTCCGGGGGCAGCAGGAGAGAGCAGGGGACATCCTTGCAACATCCCACTCCTTCGAGACCACCACAATCTGACGTCTCTCCACCCGAACAAGAGTTTGAGCCCGTGTCCTTTCACAAGATAGTAGCAGGAAGCGTCGCCTTGTTCCTGTCAGTCGCAATGATCCTCCTAGTGATATACGTGTCCTGGAAACGTTACCCGAGCAGCGTCAAGCAGCTGCAGGAGAACTCGTCAGCTGCCCGCAAGCGGCGGAAAAAGTCCAGGGAGACGGAGCGTACACTCAGCACCCCCTTGCAGGAGTACTACGTGGACTACAAACCCTCGAGCTCCGAGGCCACAGACGTTCTGGTCAACGGAACAGGGCCGTGTACCTACTCCATTTCCGGCTCCAGAGAATGCGAGGTATGACTCTCCACTTTGTGCTGCTTCTGGAACAAATGTGGTTTCGCAGGTTCGCAGTGAAAAAAGAGGTCAGCGTAAATTGCTTTTAGAAAAATGGTGCTGTGATTTCGGCTGTGTCATTTCGTCGATTCCGCTTTGGCCGATTGAAACATTTGTAAGTGCAGGATGTCAAATACTTTTAGGGTTTTTTATGGCCTTTGGCAGAATGGGTGCATTTTGATTTCTGAATGGAAAAGAAGATGCGTTTGTACTCGCGTAAAGTCGTTTCGAAAAGGACCGGTGACTCGACAAAAACAATACGTGCACGATCACGCACTGTTCTTCAAGTTTGCTTGTGTGAATTAAGTGTCTGTGGTTTGCTGTGTTTTTGTCTCTCCTGGTAAACCTTTGACTTGCTGAAAGTACAGATGCATCGATGGCAGTTTTTTTCTCTTCCGAATCCTCTTGGATACCCGAACTCTCGGCTGATACCGAGTACAGATACGATATTAGTGCCTTTTTTAAATGTTTATTTAATTTCTTTGTGTCACTGTGTCGTACATGAGTCTGTAACTAGAATCGTTTGTACAAGAGTACAAAAAAAGGAAAACAAAGAAAGAACATTTGTAAAAATGAAGTAGTTTAAAATTGATAAATACTTTATTGACAACTTAGGCAAGTACACTGCTTACAAAAATTAGGGGATATCTCAAAATGACAGATCTCCTAATCAAATATCCCCTGATTTTTGTGAACAGAGTAGTTTCTAGCTAAAAACATTTGTTGTTAGCCAGCATAAATCTGTTACATTTTTTAGCTGAGGTTTAAATTGAGATTTGCGTTTATTGAGAAGGCAATGCCCTTACTATTATGATTGGGTATCAAAAGCAGGTTAATTTCTTATCTGGTTGTTTTTACTTCTAAGGTTCTGTATTCTTAGTGCAAATACGTTTTTATGGATCCTAAAATGGTTGGTTTATATGACCCAACTGAAAGAAAAACAGCAACTCAATCCTCCAGAACACAGGTTAGCTTAGCAGCTATGTTTATTTATTTTGGCTTCTTTAAAATAGCTATCGGGATCAGTGGCCATTTCAGCGACACACACAAGGTTGTATGAGAACTAGGTCTGCAGTATATACACACAAGTCAACGGCAATTTAATAGGAATCAATTAAGCTAACACGCATGTCTTTGGACTGTGGGAGGAAACCGGAGTACCTGGAGTAAACCCACATAGAGTCCACACAGAAAGGACTCTGGCTGCTCCACTCTGGGATTGAACCCGGAACCTTCTTGCTGTGCCGCACAACAGCTATGTTAGTACCAAGAGTTCATCAGTTGAGTAAATGTTTTGCTGTACTTTTTTCATTCATTTTTTATTATAAAATAAGCTAATAAGGTAATGTTTTGGCTAATTGTATGTTAATGTAAGGGTTTTAAACATGACCTTACTTATCATAGTATTCTTTCCATATCACTGGTATGATAGAGTATGGATCGCTCTACCAAACACTGCCCAGTTCATGATCCATTTAACTTAGAATTAATTTATCCGAACATATCATCATTATAAATCAGGGAGCTCCTGTCCAGTACAACTCCATTCATGTATAAAATAACTTATATAATGGGGGATCTACTGGGGATCTGGAACAAAATTTATTTCATTTATTCCATATGGTAAGAATTTGCTCAGTACTCGTTGTTTTGAGCTCTCGACCACTGTAGCAAGAAAACAAAAACAAAGGTGAAATCTAAAATGTGAAAGTTGAGGTGTTGTAAATTAGGCTGCACCACGAACAAGGTAAAACATCGAAGCTTCAGCGGTGTAGCAGGTCCGACCTGGCCCATTTGCTGCATCAGTCAGCTCCACAGACACGTCTAGTGCACCCAGCCTATGATACCTCTTCCTCATGAGCAGTGAAAAGGATTAAATTAATTAATCACACAGAAATAATAATTTTAAAAAAGCATGGCAGCTCTTTCACCATATTGGAATCACACCTTGGAATTAATAAGACTCGATAATCAGAATGGGAATTGATAAAATGCAAATGGAATCTAACCAGAATTATTATTCATTTTTATATTTAACCATATATAAATGTTGAGCTACATGACAATCAGTTTATCCACAAAGCTGCTACGGTAACCCTTGAGGGAAAAGTTAATGCACAGGACTTTTATCCTGACACATCGCAGCATAGCCATGGCAGATTTCATCTATCTTTGCTATCTAAATTTCCTAAAACAGAGAAGTTTGCCTGTAATGTAAGCATTCATAATTACTAGATGTAAGAATGTTCTGTTCTTTTAAGTAATTTTGCTGTCATATATGAATTCATTCACTTCAAACCACTGCAGCTAAGAAACTATGGTAGCCTGGCGGTTAAGGTACTGGACTCTGGACCTGATGGTACAGGGTTCAGTTGCCACTGCTGGGCCCTTAACCCACCATTGCTTAAACTGTAAGACCATATAAGTTGTAAGTCGCTTTGGATAAGGGCGTCTGCTAAATGCCGTAAAAATGTAAATGTTTGATATCCAATCTGTTTAATAAGGTGTCTGATCCTGGTACAAATGATTATTTTAGTTACTGTTTCCTACATTGTGTTGTGTGGGTTGTTTAACGCCAAAGGAAAAGGCCATAGGGACCAAACTATGGCCAGTTATCAAAGAATCAAGCTTCTCAGAAAAGTAAAAGCGTATCAGCAAGGGGGTGGGCAAACCCCATGTTTATAGCTATGCTTTTGGGTGTCATTTTTACATGTCCACAAACGTTTGGCTTGAAAATGTAAATCTTGTGTGACTATTTGCCTCCATGTGACCTGAGCATCATAAATGTGTCTAAAAAGCTGTCATTTTTATAATAAACACTACATTTTGTGAGCATTAACGTATCCTGATACTTTTGGTTGTTCGCATCACATTAAGGCTCAAACGTCTTACCACCCGCCGTCCCTTGTAAGTGTCTGATGGATGAGATTAGATTTGGAGAATGAACTGGTACTGTCATTTTTCATTGTTTTCCCCCGTGGAAGATGGTATGATAAAGCTAGCACTTCACCCAAAACCGCTTATGGCACTAATGGTGACTGAATCTAACTGGTCCCTGTTGGCTTTTATTCATTGTTTGCTTCCGAAGCAGTTTTGAATGAATAATTGTTTCGGAAGAACCGGCGCTATCGTGCTTTCGCTGACAGGAGCAATCATGAAAAATTATAGCATGTTAATGGATAATTTGAGAACCTAGCCGTCAGAAGAAGTGAGCTTATGCACATGAATCTGTACGAGTGTTATTAATTATCGCCATAAATAACTCCAAAACGTGCTTGTGTTTGTGTTTGTGTGTCAGGGTCCTGCAGAACGTCACTTCAGTTAGCCATGCATGAGAACTTCAGACTCTCAGCAAACACGTACAAACAGAGGGGGTGTCTAGTCTCTTAAACACTCCAGTAACCTTTGGCTCTCCCTATCGTTATGCCTTGGTTTGAACGTTTTCCAATAAAGGCGTTAGAATAAAAATGGTGTCATCATCACCATACCTGGGAAGCAATAAACGATTGATGTTTCCTCTCGATTTTTCTCTAATGAGCTTCCCAAAGCCACGGGAACCTGCTCGCTGAGATCAGCTAACCCTTTCTTTTAACAGATTATTTTAAAAAGTAAGAGCATTGAATTTGAACTGCACTTTGATGCATGATTAGAAGAGTTAGAGATTTTTAAAAGTCAAAATGAAATGCAAAATTAAACTTCAGATGCCATAAGTAACAATAATGAAGCTAAAAAACCTTCATTTATTCGTTTTCTTATCCACTTAATCCTGATCAGAGTTGCGGGAATGTCGGTGCCTAGGCACAGGCAGGCAAGAGCAACCCCAGACACAATGCTAATTTCTCACACACTGAGGGCACTGAAGAAACACCAATGAATTTAATCCATATGTCTTTGCAACGTGGGAGGAAACGAGAGTACTCGGAGTAAACCCATGTGAACATGATGACAGGTGGAATCTGAGGTCAAGGTTGAATCAAAGAAGCTGGAGATGATAACCATTTCACCGCTCCCAGCAAGTAGGACTGTGGTGGTCTGTGGTGGACTAGTGGTTAAGATAGGACATGCAGAAGTGAAGCACTATCCGGGAGGACCATGGCAAATCAGTTTTTACGAACACAAATATGCAATATTAGAGCTTTAATCTAATTTGGAAATAGCGAAAGCTTCAAATGTTATCACAATTTTTATTATGATTTGATTCTGTTGTTCAGAACCAGGGCTTTTACGCTATGTTGTGTACTTTGAAGCCTCTGTACGGCATCTCGTCTCGAAGATAGTTGCCAAGCTTACAGTAGAAAACTTCATAAAGACTCTGAAAAGACTTTTAATAGAGCGAAGTTTGACGTTTCTGACTTCTTACGTCTAAAGACAAGTCACAGATTTTCCAAAGGCTGGAGATCTTGTTTGGTCATGGCTCCAATTAGACCATTTTGAGATTATTTCCAATATTTTAAAAATATACATTGAAAATAATTAATCAGTCGCCTAAATAATCAGCCACATAGGCTGTAAAATAAAGTGGCTTCTTAAGTACTGTAATGATCTTAAGATCAAATGATAAGACCACATTTCATTGAATATTAACAGTAGTTCATTTTTATGTTATTTCAATGCTTGAATTTGACGTTTTGTATTTCCATTACACTTTGGAGTGCAGTCATTTGCATAGAACAAAACAGACAAATATACAATTACAAACAGTAAGTAGCCCAAATCCTTTTAGAGAGAAATGTAACACAGTAAAATGAAGTGTTTTCATTGTTAGGTCTAAACCTACTGAACTATAAAAATCACCTTTACATGTGCCATGGATAAACATGGAATTTTTTGATATATCCACAGTGTTTGCAGCACTATTTACTATTTTCCAACACTTAAGACATATAACAATATTAAAGGCGGTCGATTTATTCTAAATATCAAGGCAAGAATAAGACTGGTTTAAGACAACCATTCAGGCCACCTTACACCACTCGATGTGATGCGAATGCTACACAACTTCAACAAAACACTTGTGATTTTATTCAGGCACTGAAAAGTTGTGCCGATGAAATTGCTTAAAGTTATTTGGTGGTAAATCCATTATTACTAAAGTCACGGAATCACCTTAAGAAACAAAAACGTCCTGTATTGAATCAAGATGTATCAACAATCTGTTAATAATCCAATCGAATCATGAGGTGCTTATTAAATCCCATCCCTAAAACTGAGCAAACAGCAAACTTAAATATGATCTAAATTGATGTAATATGACAAAAATAGAACTTAACTCAGTGACATGTTTACATTTTCTGTACTTTTATTATTACTTTTTCATGTTTGATGTCATTTATCCTAACAGTGGTTCATGCATTTTATACTATTATTCTTTTTTAATGTTCATTTATTATCTTCTGTTTAATCCACACGGGGTCGCAGGCCAACCGGTGCCCACCCAGCAACTTTGGGCACAAGGCAGGAACAACCCTAGATGGGGCGCCAATTCCATCATAGGGCACACACACACACACACACACACTAATAGCCACTTTTAAAGACACTAAGTAACCTAACGAATGTCTTTGGACTGGAGGAAACCTGAGTACCCAGAGTAAACCCACACACACACGGGGAGGACATGCAGACTCCACACAGAAAGGACCCAGGGCCCGGGACCTTCTTGCTGTGAGGTGGCAGTGCTACCCACCGAGCCCCCGTGCCCTCTTTGTTAATGTATTTCATTAAATTTTAGCCTTTTACTTTTGTGATTAGTATGACCTTTTCCTTCTTATTTTACCTTGTTTATGAAACATGCCTCGTTTTATAATAAAAATGAATCACTTTGTTGCCAGATTCTTTTTTTAACAATAGGCTATAAATTTCTTTAAAGACCTGACAAACTGGCCAGACTTCACCTTAATGCACACTTCTAATTGCTGGTTTGAGTTTTAATGAATCAGGTAGACGCTCCGCCTTTTAAAAGCTACTTTGTATTCCTTTTAGCTCTCTGCAGCCTCGACGGTCTTCCTCTGTCCGTCAGTTCATTTCTCTAACCTGTTTACCTGTCATCGAGTCCGTCAGTCCATCATCCCGTCTCCGTGCACCATTCATGATTCATGTGTCTAAGTGCCTCTGCAATGGCATTGCCAGAAGCACTAGCTACAGCTAACGCTAATGTCATTGCCAGAAGCTGACAAGCATCCAAGTTTCAAGAGTCATAGCGACTGCACCGGAATGCCATCACCATAAAAGTAAACAAAACATCAAGGAGATAACAAGGATCCGCCAGACACAAGGAGTAGGTACGCCCACCTCAAACATACACGTAATGTCTCATATTTTACTGCTCACAAAAATGAGGGGATATTTGATTTGATTTCATTAAAACATTAGAGAAGCAAATAAATAAAATAAATAAATTAAGCAAATGAGATGCAAACTCAATGATAGTGATTGAGTAGCAAGCAATATATTCATGGGGGTGAACAGAAACTTCACAATCTGGACGGGTGTCCCCACATTGACCGTTGTTGTGGCCTTGAATTATCGTCCATAAAAAGATCCAACTGCTCCAGCATAGGGAACGACTATAGAATGCAGGACCTCATCTCGGAATCTGACAGCACTCAACGATCCATTTCTGATGATGTGGAGCTTTGTACCACCACTGATGCTGTTACCAGTTTAAACCAACATCACCGCTGAAGGAATCCCTTTCTCACATAAAACTTGGATTCTCCCATGTTCCTCATTCATGCCAAATAAGGGCACGATGGTTATTAGGCTGCAAACTGAACCGTGACTCATCAGAGATCACAATGTTCATCACCTTCTATGGATTCTATGCTGTTCAGCAGATAACGGCATGCAGTCCAACATGATAGAACCGATTTCTTATGGTCTGGGTACATATTCGTCATCAAATGGCAGCAAGACACTGTCCCAGCGACTCTATTGCCTTCTTGCCAATAAGGTCAGGTAGAGGTCATGTCTTGCTGTTGTTAAGGTCAGATGGGCGACCCTGCCCCAATCTTCTTCACACTGTTCAAAGCTTCAGGACATCCTATGACTCTCTGAGCTTTGCATTCAGACAAATAGTTTTGCAAAGGAATTCCAAGGGCTGGAAAATTACAGGATGAGCGCCTTCAAGATCAGGGAACGTTCAAATACTCCAGCACCTTCAACCTTTTATATAGTGCATTTTCACCAAATAAATAAAAGTAGTTTTTACATCCCGTTTGCATTATAGAACTACTTTCTTTGCCTTATTATTTGCTTTTCTGGTGTTCTTGTTTAAAAAAAGATCCGATTTTTGTGAGCAGTGTAGGTACTTAAATAAAAAATCATACAAAATATATGATTATGTATAGGCCACATATAACGTGCAATCCCACTCTGGGTTTTAATGCGATTTCTTGTTTACTGCGTCCTTATTCCGTCTCCTGCGGCAGACGTGATGTGGTTAGGCTGTTCGACGGTGCAGCAGAGCTCGCGTCACCTCTGTGATTGATGAGACCTGTTTGCTCTCCTGCAGTTCGGTATTCCAGCCACACACCTGACTCGCGGGGCTTTTCACATCACGCTAACTAGTTTGATTCAAACATACACTCCGACTTGTTTTCTGTTTCCTGTCTTGGAAAACCGTCTTCTCTTGATGAAAGGATCGACAAATAAAGAGCGCGAGCGAGAGCTTCCTAATCTTGGGACAGCCTTTAGTAAAACCTGGTAAGGCTTTGTTGTAAAATGTAACGCCAGGATACAAGGCACTCTCAAAGTTATTAGGAAAGCAAGGCAAAAAAGTGCTTATTGGCAGGTGTGACGATGACTACACTAAGGATTTATTACCCTGCGGCTCCAGCGAGGTTCCTGTGGGACCGGTGATGAGTTGTTTGTCATGCATTAGCCTTTGTGACAGGTCTTCATGAGCCTTTGTGGCTTGGTCTGGCCTGAGATGCTTCGCTGCAGCGTTATACCCTATGGACTGACAATTCAATTTATAGCTGAAGGGGCGAGGGTCTCGCTCACGGACCATACACTGGCCTGGGAATTGCACATTAGTGCTACTGGAGACGTAGCCCCAGAGCTACATGTATGTATATGTTGACTAGGGTTTCATATCTAATCGTGCATAGCAATGGTCTTAACCAAATCACGTTAAATCTTTACGTTTTATGGGCTTGGAGATAAACCCCTTACTGAGGGGTGGTGACCGTGACAGTGAGCAGCGTCCCCTGCAGACGGAGCCCGGTATATTTTTTAATTGAATACAGTGTATCCTAATGGCTTGAATGAAGATTTTTTTTCGACTTGTTTCCTTTAGAAATCTTTTTTCAACAGATGTTTTATATTTGTGTAATTGAAAAGCTATAGTTTTAAGATTTATTTTTTTTTAGTTTGATTGGTCAGTTTCAAGATTGTATTTCGTTTGTGGTTTCCTTTTTGTAATAAATGTTTTTCTTTCAATGGAGCGGCCTGCATCCTTTCTGTGTGAAGTCTGCATGTCCTCCCTGTGTCTGCATGGGTTTACTCCAGGTACTCCGGTTTCCCCCAACAGTCCAAATACATGCATCTTAGGTTAATTGGTGCCTCTTAAGTGGCCCTTAGTGTGTAACTATGTGCGTGACTGTTTGTGATTGTGTGTATGTGTGCCCTATGATGGATTGGTGCACCATCTAGGGTTGTTCCCAGAGTTGCGGGGTGGGCACCGACTGGCCCACGACCCTGTGTGGATTGAGCAGAAGATAATGAATGAATGTTTTTTTTGCAAAAATTGTTTTTTCAATACTTCTGTATATCTTTGAAAGCAATGCCAACTTTTGATGAGTTTATGGCGTTGCTAAGTGGGATGGGGTACTGGATCTATTTAGTAGTGCTGCCTGGTGTATTGTGAGCACACTGAGAAACATTCGTGTTTTACGTGAGTCTAAAAAATATACTGGATATTATATAAGTGCTGTCCGACCTTTCCTGTGGTTCGATTTGTTCATTACGGATTCAGCACCTGAGAAACATTTCAGGAGTGCGGCCTGTTTGTTGCTGTTATTCACTTAACAGTTATCCAGTTAGTCATGGAGGACTCAGGCTTGGTTTGTTTAGTCTGTGGACATGTTTTGTTTACTAGGGTTTACCTATCCTGATAACACTAATTTGATCATTCTTATGTTTGAACATCATAAACATCATGATTGTCTGTTGTTTCATTGTTACCGTGCAGCTGAGGGTAAAGGGTCTTGTTCAAGCTCCACACAGAAGTTCTTTGGTATCCCGTCCCGGGATTTGAACTCACTAGGCTAAGAGGTACCAAAACCTTTTTACATGGCTTCCCTGTAGCTAGATAATTAGCCAATGGAACATGAGGGAGTGTGTTATTGTGAATAAAATCACAGATGTGATTTGGTTGTCGATTAATCTAAATGTAAAAACAAGTAACACAAGAAGCACAGGGCCGTTTTAACCTACATACCCCACGAGCGCTGGTCATTTTACTGTTGTTATTTCCTACTTTGTATAATTATTTGTGGGAACAATGTTTAAAAAGAGTGCATGGAGTGGCACTGGAGTATGCACAAAAGGCTGATTAAGCCATAGGAAGTATTTTTTAATGACTATGTTATGTTATACAATATTTGATTTACCTGTCAGTATTTACATTATAATATTTTTTCTGCTTTTTGAGCCAATACTACAGACTTGTTTGATTCGAGAAATGTGTTACATTCTTACATTTGTCATCTAATTGTTGTCTATCATCTATTATTGTTTTTGAATTTCTTTTTTATCTGTTCTGTCACTCTGTTGGCGAGATGCCATTTGGAATTTCATTGTACTAGTGTGAAGTGACAAAGATTCTATTCTATTCTATTCTATTCTATTCTATTCTAAGTCATCAAATGTGCTCAGATCTTTGAGTCTTGCTCCTTTATAATGATATCCTTTATAATGTTTAGGGAGTTTTTCCTTTCCACTTGGTTCAATCCCAGGTTGGAGCTGCCTGGATACTTTCTGTGTGGGGTTTGCATGGTCGGGGGGACCATGTCTGTCTGTGTGGGTTTACTCCGGGTACTCCGGTTTCCTCCCACAGTTCAAAGACATGCGTGTTAGGTTAAATGGTGTCTCTAAAAGTGGCCCGTAGTGTGTGACCCCATGTGGATTAAGCAGAAGATAATGAATGAATGAATGTAGCTCTAGGCTTGCTCATTTGGGACTGGCCTTAGATATTAGAAGATAATCTAAAACTGTAAAGTTGCTTTAAGAGAACGCTCCATTGTAAAAAGCGCTTTTTAAATAAATCTGAGTTGACTTGAACGTATAGTTTACAATGTCCAAATAAGTGACTTTATAAGTCTCTTAAATAAAGAGAAATTTTTAAAAATAAAACTTATTATGAATTAAATCATAAAATTGAGTTATTTGTTAAGGTATTTGCACAATTTTCTCCCCCCGTTATTTGTTGGTGTGTTTAAAGCTCGCCGTTGTCAGCAGAGTGATGCTTTGTTGGTGTGATAAAGCCGTGCTGTTATCACAAATATCATCCCTGTAAGAACTCCCCTCAACCAATCAGTTGTAAGATCAGAACTAAGTGTTGCTCAACATAATTTTATGGCTTTAAAGGATGAACAGGTGACTGGTAATGCGTTTGACATTTTATTAATGGGATTCAAAAGTCCTTGTGGAATTAGGTCGTGTCTCTTGCTGAAGGATCCTGCAGTGGCTCTGTGGAACTTAAATGCAATACTTCTTTATTACAAAACCACCTGTGCACAAATCAGCGTTTTTTTTAAGTCTGGATGTGTCATCTGGGTTTCCCTGTGGCGTGATGTGACACTTTATTAGGTACACACTGTTTCTACGCTCATTGTCCATTTGATCAGGTCCACTTAACCATACAGAAGCACTTGTAGTTCTACAGTTACAGAATGTAGTCTGTTTTTTTACATACTTAGTTCATTTTACTCTGTTCTCTAATTGTCAGGACCCTGAACCTTTATTATCTGAGCATGCTGAGAATATCATCAGTATTTAAAAAACACTGCATGTTTCATTATAGTGTCTAATTAGTTATGTTTAATTAACATGTTTAATTGGATGAAGTGCAGCAGATTTTGAATAGAAATCACATTACTAGGGAAAGGATCAAATTTGTAGTTTTTATGAATCTCTCCCTATTTCTGTCGTTTGTCTGTCGTTTGTCTGGGATCATCCGGAAAGTATTAACAGCGCTTCACTTTTTCCACATTTTGTTACGTTACAGCCTTATTCCAAATTGTATTAAAT
>JAUZSU010021299.1:0-10743 GCA_034780255.1 Parotocinclus maculicauda
TTTAATACATCAGTAACATAATCTAGTCCTAATAATCAGGAATCTAAACAAGAATACACTTATGAAACTGTAAAGGTTGTGTGGCTTTTTTAAGAGAGAGAGAAAGAGAAGGCTGAGGGGGGGGGTAGTTGAGGTAAATGCGGATTAAATGGGTTAACCTGATTAACCTAATGCATTTGGACTGTGATAGGAAACTGACACAAACACAGAGTGGACTCAGTTCTCTCCACTTTTGGATCAAACCCAAAACCTTTTTGCTGTATGCAACAGTGTTACCCACTGAGCCACCGCACCACCTACAAAGAATAAACCATGGCTTGTTGTAAAGTTCATCACCTCATTTTAAATACTGATCCTGCATTATTTACTGAAATAAACTAAAATATGTTTCTGTCTCATATTCAGTGCAACTGAACTTTTCTGTAGGCATCTTGTTTTTCCAGTTTTGTTTGTATGTAAGACATGCAATGAAAATCAATTCTTTATCTTACTAAGTATAAAAAAATACGACAATGAGCCACTATGTTGCTCATTAAACCTAGTTCCTTCATTTTATAATTTTACCCAGGTTATGTTAGGCTTACATAATTTCCAGTTATGTTCTAATTTGTACATGTGACTTCTTAAATAAATCTTAAAATAAACTGGTTCTTTTTAACATTAAAGTATGAAAGTTGTGCCACCACTTACTTGAACTCAAGGATATCACAGGAGATTTTAAAATTCCAATTACACTGAAATATTGAGAAAATAGACTGGTACAATCAAATGTGCACCTGGTCTGCAGCCGTACTTATTTAGTACCAGCCAAAATAGTTTTAAAATAGAATTTCATTAGCAGACTAAACTTATCTTAAATCCAGTAAATATATCAAATATCTTTCATTATGAGAAAACTATTTCTACTATTTTCCCCTTTACCTACAAGGATTATTTATTGAATGAAATTTAAACTTATTAGAATGCTTTATGTGAACCGTAAAATCCTCTCACCTGACTCTCCTTTGGAGAAGTTGCTGCCCTTTTCTTTACAAAAAAAGTTTCATATATCCATCATAATTATTATCAGCAATAAACTTATTATAATCAGGTATCTGTAAATATACAATCATCACATCAAGAAGGAACAAACCACCAATCAATGTCTACTCTAAATACTGCATTTTTAAAATTAAACTCTTAATGGCTTTTTTAGTCTAACTTTGTGTAAATCAGTCACAAAGTTTTCTCTGCTAGCATGAGTATGAATGAAAGAATTAAATTTCCACCAGTGCAGCAATTAGTATTCATTTTCGTTAATTAATGTTTTTAACAGATATTTATATTTTTTTCGTGTTAAAATTAAAATTACATTTCGGTGGGTAGCACCACTGCCTCACAGCAAGAAGGTCCCGAGTTCAATCCCAGGGGGGAGCGGTCTGGGTCCTTTCTGTGTGAAGTCTGCATGTCCTCCCCGTGTCTGTGTGGGTTTACTCCGGGTTTACTCCCCCCACAGTTCGAAGACATGCGTGTTAGGTTAATTGGTATCTTTAAAGTGGCCCTTTGTGTGTGACTGTGTGCATGACTGTGTGTGTGTGTGTGCCGTATGATAGATTGGCATCCCATCTAGGGTTGTTCTTGCCCTTGCGCCCAGAGTTGGTGGGTGGGCACCGGCTGACCCCGTCACTGTGTGGATTAAGTTGAAGATAAAGAATGAATGAATCGCCTTCAGGACAATCCACTCACACAGACATTTTCTCTCTTGCTCATAGTGTTGCGCATTTTACTACACCGCTCACAGACATTAGGAGATATTTAATTATGGGATATTTCATTTTGTAGTATCCCCCAATTTCTGTGAGCACCATAGTAAAGTAGTGATAGAAAAGCAGTACTAGTAAAAGCAGAGGGATAGCATGTGACAGGTCAAACATTTAACCCTCGTTTCAAAGATGTTTTGGGACAGCAACGCCACCTAAAGGTCATATTGCCAATTTACATTGTGAATATGGAAACACAGAAAAGTGCACTACGGTCTAACAAAGTTTATATCAGATAGTTGAATATTCTCTGTCTAAATCCTCTTGCAGAGAAAAATAAAATTAATTGTTTTTGACTCTAAAAGTATACTCTAAATTGGGTACTAGTATGTAATAGTGGATAACGTGACCTGTCCATAGCAAAATTAGGAACGAGATTTCAGAAGCAGATCATTTGCCCCCTGGTGTTGGTCCAAATTCGCAACAGAAAACACGATTTTTAAAAGTTACGCTACGTAAAAAAGTGGCATGGTACAAGGAACACCAGCTTTTTAAAATTTTTGGATAAAATGTTGTATGATTTTATAGTAATGAGAAACTATTAAAAGCCTAAAGTTTAGCCTGGATTTTGGTCATCAGATTTGAGTGACTGGAAACAGAGTCACACACAACGTTCACTGATTCAGCTCACAAACACTGGATTGCAGTCCCATGAAAACATAAGCAAATTGTAATGACTTTTATTGTCATCCTGATTGTGATAGCTGCTTATCTTATCTTATCAAATCTGCATTTGAAATGCTGGGGAATTATCAAGGAGTAAGAGTTCAGCCTTCAAAACGATATTTATGAGCCATAGTTATACAACGTTATGGATAAAGACAATGAACATTGTATCTCTAATATAAAGTGTTAATATAATAGATAGGAAGAACATGCTAAATTAGTTCTTTAAAAGTACTACTAATATGATACAATTTAATCAAGTAAACAATGAAGTAAGCTTACATAATGTACTCAAATGCACTTAAAGTAATAAAGTAAAAGTATTTCCTATCGAAAACCTTTCTGTCTCAATTGCTGACAATGACCAGTTTCACAGAACATAATGTTGTTGTAATACATCAAATACCTGTATATGGTGATATTCAACCTAAACAATAATTATCATGGACTCTGAAACACTACCACTGCTTTTTTGTCTATCAAACTACAGCTAACTTTATTACTCTATTACTCTACTTAATGTAAAATAAAAAATAATAATAAAAAAATATATATATAAACTTTAGAAATTATATATATAAACTAAACATTAAAAAGTCTTAGTAAGACTTTATATGACTGTTATACGTTCCGCACACAGCGTGAACATACACAAAAGCTTGGACAAAGTTGACATGACCATTGTTGCAATATTATCCAACAAACATCTCTATGATCTCTCATAGGTGTATCATATAAATGCATGTAGGGGTGTACCTCCTCTGCAAGAGTTTCTTCAAAATCATGAAGTGCAGTGAATGATAGAGGTGCACATCCACGTTCAGCAATGTGGAAACCACCTCAATTTTTTTTGCATTATTTTTGGCCCTTGCAGCAGTTGCAATGTGGCAGCCATAAACCTAGGATCCTGAATGGTGCTTCATCAGGTGCATAACTATAACCGTCTAAATGAAAAATAAAAATCTCTCTGAAATCATCTGAAATGGATGAATATATTCATGAAAGCTAACTTAATGAGCCTGTTTTGATTTAGATTTTTCTTTTGAAGTGTAATATACAAAATATGAAGATGCAGATATATTCAACTATATGCCTTAAATTATTCTTAAGTACAGTAAAGACGTACTTGTACTTCGTTATTTTCCACCTCTGTATATAGATTATTAAACAAAAAATCCTCGAAACAAGACAATATAGACATTTATTATAAAGGGGTATATTATAGTACTGAGTCACTGTCAAAGTGATTTAATCCCCAATACTTACTGCTATATGTGAAGAAAATATGGATTGTGATGTTAGACTAAAAAAGATCACACTACCACATAGTTTTGTTTTTCACAGATGATAGAAAGTAAAAGCCACAAATTGCAAATAATCAAAAAGTACGGTATAACTTTTCTACATTTAGCAGGAAAGAAAGAACACCAGCAACTTTTGTACATGGAAATCTTTATTGATGTTGTATCAATACTATCAAGTATGGGAGATGCTGGATAAGCTGACATAAAATAATTCAATCAAAAGAGTGCATTTAGTAACGTCTACTGCACAGCATGAATGCAATAGTAAAGTATACATAACACCAACATCAACAAAAACATATTATTTGATACATAAGACACTGAAACAGAAGAATTGTAACAAATATTCTTTGAGCTATGGTAGTACACTAACTACAATACTCTTAATTACACTTTATTAAAATAGACCTGTTAATAGGAATAGGAATTTTTGATGATTTCTCAAATATGCATACATACTTCATCACGTTCATGTGCAAATGGGACCTCTTGTTTGTATTTATCGTGTCCTTAAGTAACAGGTCTCTTACAAAATGAAGCAATGACACTTTAAAAAATGAGAAATGCTAATCATCTGTCTGCCAGTCAGCAAATACTGTCAAATGTAAATTGATCCCAATACACACCAATGTATTTGCTCTATTCAAACCCTGAACTCCAGTATATGGAACTTAAATAAAAAAGCTTCATGTTAAATGTAAAGATTCCTTTTTCACATAACAACATAATATTTTCATACAGTAATGTGCAAAAATCCTAGGCATTTTCTAGTTTATTTTCTGCTTATTCTCTATTAAAACTTTGCACTTTGTAGTTCTACAGTTACAGACTGTAATCATCTGTTTCTGTACATACTTTGTCGGTCCCACTTTGTTAGTTTTCTAATACTCAGGACCCCCACTGGACCAGCACAGATCAGGTATTCTTTGATACTGATGTAGTGGTGGTGTGTTCATGTGTGTTGCATTGATAAGAGTGGATCAGACTCCACAGTGCTAGACTTTTGAAGCACCTTAAATGTTAGCACCCTGTTAGCATTCGTGAAGGATTAGATGACTCACACTAACTTTGCAACAACAGACTTTACTTCTGCAAAATGAAGAAATAAGGTGAATGTGGACACTGAGTAAACAGTGTTTAAAACTCCAGCAGTGCTGCTGTTTCTGATCCAGTCATGCCAGCAAAACACACTAACACAACACCACCACATTAGTGTGACTGCAGTGCTGAGGATGATCCATCACCCAAATAGTGCCTGATCTGTGCTGGTCCTTTGGGGGTCCTGGCCATTAGACAGTAACAGGGACCAATAAAATATGTAGATAAACAAATGGACTACAGTTCTTAATTTTAGAACTATAAAGCGTAGTTACTACTAAAACTTACATAAAGAGAACATAAAAGAATATAAATTGAAAAACCTGATAGAATGACTTTTGCACATTACGGTATCATTAAAGCTGACAGATTTTCACTGATCTGAATAAAAAACTGAAAGAGAAGTAAATAACTAATAACTGATGATTTCACTTAGATTTGATTATTTGCTCTCTTCCATATGCTTGAAGATGCAGCATAAAGCATGATAAAATAGTCAAACATTTATCATAAGTCATATGTGATTTTCTTAAGACAAAGGCATATCACTTCTGGTATAACATACGACAATGTTGCAATCTGGTAAGGATCTGTGCCTATTAGTGTTTTATTAAACAAAGGAAGTCATTGTATGTGCTTATTGTTAAACTGCACTTTTATCAGCAATTGCAAAATGTCTATTTCATATGGAGACTTTAGGAAAACCGAGATACAGTTAATTTGTCATTCAACTATTTCAACATAGATGAAATTCAGCACATAAACATTACGACATGTAACAGTGATAATGCATTAGTGATAATAGTTTTTATCATATTTTATATCAGTAATTATTATTATTTCACTATGGTTAAGGGCTGTGGTAGTCTTAAATATGTCATTATCTTTTAAGTGCTTTTAAGTATTTCATGTTATAATGTTGTGATCTTCAAGGTATCATCCTTATTCTTACCCTTTCAATTTTTAAATGTTTTCTATTAGGCCATCAAAATGCAACATAAACAACAGAGACTGACACTTTTTCATTTACTTCTGTACTGTTTTACTTATAATGTCTTGCCAAGCAAGTGAAACATTGTTTACAGCCTGGAACATCACCTGCACTAACCCTTTTTGTTCTTCGACATGTTTTTTTTCTTCTTTTCAGAACTGGTTAATAAATAAAATAAAGAAATCTAATAAAATAAACTTAGACAGCTGGCAATATATTTATATATCTTGGGGCCGAGCTAGAATATCATAGGTGTGGAAAACAATGAGTTATGTACAAGCTATGTGAAATTTCTCATAGTGACTTTGAAATACGGCATGGTAAAACACAACGTAACATATACTCTGGTCCAGCAATCAAAATGACAAGCTTGGTCTCTAAGCACTGCTAATATGAATAGTTGATTTAAAAGATATTAGATCTTAATAGCACTTAGTTGAAGCTACTATAGCCGATTTTTTTCCAAATACACATATAGCATTTTGATTACAGTCCAGTGCATTTCTTAAATTTGTTCATCATTATGAACTAGTACTTTCATTTAATATCAATTTGTATTAAATGTATGAATGTGACTTTAGTAAAGTTATGGCTTTTAAATTATTTCCAAACTAGAGAATAAGGGGTAAGGTCAACAAATCATTTTTAGACTTTCCTGCATTCTTATATATTTATATGCATGAAATTAATTTACCGTATACATATAAATATATGTATGAAGCCATTTTATGGTAAACGAGCTCTGGGTGTAGCTAGGGGTTATCACAGCAGCTCCAACATGCTTTTGTTGTCAGGAGTAATGGCCATGTTTGACCACAGCAGACAAATTTCATACTTATATAAGTATGATTTATGTTCTATAGTTTTAATATTTTTATGTTTTACCAGGTGTGGGGAAGTGTGGGGATTTCCTCATTTAAAGCCCTAATAACTGATGCATCAGATACACATGTCACTAAAGAGTCATGGCCATGGTTTCAAACTTAAAGTTAACCTAATCGGGGTTATACCAGAAATATCCAAAATATCCACTGCTAGATTACTAGACATGTAAATATGACTCAGTCAAAAATAATTAAATATGGTTTGTATGTATGAGATATATA
The DNA here is from genome assembly GCA_034780255.1 of Parotocinclus maculicauda. NCBI lineage: Eukaryota > Metazoa > Chordata > Actinopteri > Siluriformes > Loricariidae > Parotocinclus > Parotocinclus maculicauda. The sequence goes on from JAUZSU010021299.1 coordinate 6,965, forward strand.
TTTATAACTAGGATATTTTTATCATGTTGGACAGCATTTAATGTTAAAACTATCAACAGTGCTTAAGGTGAGAGTAAATGCTTGTGTACATGTATAAAAGAAAAGATAACATCTTTACACTCAATCATTTAGCTGTCAATTATTTGTTAAAGGATTCTCATAAAAGATATGCTAGAAATACAGGGAAAGTTAATGCTCATTAAGTCAATAGAATTGTAACACATTAGCTCAGATTGCATTCAAAGTAAACATTTTGAATTGTCAAGTAATCGCCCCTCTAACGCAATCCACTTCAAAGATATTTTTCATGGATAAGACATAAAACCCTCCAATGCAGATTCCACATAACCAGGAAAACAAAACCCGAAAGAATCAATAAAATGTTGCTGCACAAATTGAAGACTTTAGAAACACAGACATTCATGCTACTGAAAATAAAATGAAAACTAACAGAGCAATAAAGAGAAATGATTGTGTTGACTATTAAATAGAAAATATGGCATTTAAACAAGAGTCTACTGTTTAAAACACCACTTTTTAACTAATTGTGACTGCAGACAGGGGAAATTACTCCCAGAGTCAAAGCTATTTAATCAAATAAGAATAATGGAGAGTGCAGTCACAAGGGTATAACTGTTACTTAGGCATTATGTGATTCCAATGAACAATAACATCAATTCAATATAATATCACATAATCAATAATGGCACCACCAATACAACAGTTATATTAATATATCAACTGGAGATAGCAAAAACAATAATACAATAAGAACCAATCCAGATGTTAAATTTAGCTAAAACATAGATACAGCATAAATTTCCCATTCCTACTTTTACCTTGGCTTCTGTGTTGTTCAGTCTTCCTGTTATTGCTGTGACATTATGTTACTTGCTTGACTGGACCACTGAATAATAAACGGCATACTACATATGATGGCCTGTTATGTAGGGCACAGTAAGAAACCTGAGAAGGAAGAATGAATGTACTCAGTGGAGTAGAGCCCATTTGCTTGGTCAGATGGCATCTGCACCCAAACTTGGTCATTCTCTTTAAGCTCCAGCACTGCACTACCTGAAGCTTGGTCCATATAACCCTTTTTGTATTCATCATATGTATATGTCGCAGGCACATTGTTTATGTATAGTGCCACCCAAAGGCTGGTTCCCTTTACATGCACATGATAAGAAAAGTAGTAAACTCCAGGCAGTGGGCTGGTGAAGATGCCAGTTGCTGGGTTATAAGCATTCTGTCCATTGTACAGAGTCCTGTCGAATTTGATGGGGGTACCAGACGGTGGGAAAGGTTTAGAAAGAATTGCAGTGAAAGCAGGTGCTGCAGAAGCAGAAAGTGCAAGATTATACTGTGATTTTCCAACACCTTGGTTTGGTACTGTTTCTCCACCAATGTGAGGTCCTGATACTCTGGTATCTCCATCACTAGGGCCAGGTGGTCCAGGTGGCCCAGGTGGACCTGGAAGGCCTTGTGCACCTTTAAATCCAGCGGGGCCTGTTTTTCCTGGAGGTCCCTGTGGACCGGGCATACCTTGTTCACCATTTTTACCATTACCTGGGGGTCCTGGTGGTCCCTGATCTCCTTTAAAGCCTGGAATGCCTTGTGGTCCCATATGGCCTGCTGGTCCTGGTAACCCAGGAATCCCAGCAATGCCACGTGAACCTGGGGGTCCTGAAATGCCATTTTCTCCCTTAGGTCCTTGTGGCCCAATCAAACCTGCATTACCAGGCAAACCAATATGACCAGCATCACCTTTTGGACCTGGTTTTCCAGTGGCACCATTTGGTCCAGGAGTCCCCTTGTCCCCTTCAGGGCCAGGCTTACCTGGAAATCCATTAGGACCTTGATCTCCTCTGAGCCCTGGCAAGCCTGGTGGCCCTTGTGGACCATGTTCTCCTTTCAGACCTGGCATACCATGTTTGCCTGGAAGACCCATTGGACCTGGAATTCCAGGAGATCCTGTCAGACCACTAGGCCCCTTATCACCTGGTACACCTCCTTTCCCTGGTTCTCCTTTATCACCAGAAGCACCTGGCAATCCAGAGGGACCTCTGTCTCCTTTCTGTCCCATAAGACCGGGTTTACCATAACCGGGGGCTCCAGGAAGCCCAGCAGCACCCCTTGTACCTGGTTCACCCTTTGGTCCATTTTGACCGGGTCTACCAGGTACACCATCCAATCCAGGTTTCCCCACCACAGTTGGTCCTGGTGGACCTTGCAATCCAGGTGCCCCACTCTCCCCTGGAGAACCTTGTTCTCCTTTAAGCCCTTGATCTCCCTTTGTTCCGGGAGGCCCAGTTGAACCTCTGAGCCCTGGTTTTCCTACACCTGGGTTACCAGGAAGTCCAGGAGGTCCTTGAAGGCCGTTGGGTCCTCTAAGGCCAGGTGAGCCTGGGTTACCATTGCCATTTTCTCCTTGGAGTCCTTTCTCACCAGGGAACCCAGGACTACCTTTTGGCCCTGGATCACCTCTAGATCCTGGTGGGCCTCGAACTCCAGGAAGTCCAGGCTTGCCATTTAATGAGAGACCTGCAGGACCAGGTAACCCTGGCTGCCCTGGTAAACCTCGTGGTCCAGGCTCCCCTTGAAATCCCTTATCACCACCATTTCCTGGTAGGCCCTTGGGCCCAGGCTTTCCAGGCAGCCCTGGAAGTCCTGGCTTTCCAATTCCTGGCAGTCCAGATGGCCCTTGGGGTCCTGGCTGACCACTGAGACCGGGTTGCCCAAATCCTGGTTTCCCTGGTAATCCTGGTGAACCAGGTGGACCTCTGGGTCCTGGTTTTCCTTGTGGGCCAGGTTCCCCTTTCACATCTGCTGCAGGGTTATACTCTGTAAAAGAAAACAGTTTTAATTTTTATTAATGAAACCAGATGATTTTCGATGAGACCATAGCTTACTAAGAACAAAGTCATTGTTGCTGTTGACTACAACAAGACAATTACAGTGGTACCTCAGTTCTCGACCACTTTGGATCTCATTGAGTTTGGTTCTTAACATATTTTGATCAAAAAAATATTTGATAAAATATAGATTATTTGATCATTTTGAAGTCTTATTATTATAAACTATAAATTATAAACTAATTATTTTCTTGGTACACTTTTGCCTAAGCCTGTATAAGTTGAGTCATGTGACTTGTTTTAGACGAAACTCACACCCTGACAAAATCCATGATTCAGTACACAATTATTCGGTAATTCAGATTCACAATATCACTTGATTTATTTTTTACATCTACAGTACTGTATTCTTGGTGCAAATAAAAATTCTAAAATGGTTAGTAATTACAACCAACCAATAGAAAAACAGGAATTTAATCCTCGTCTTTCAGGCCGAGCATTTAGCAGAAGTTCATCCACAGAGTTATTGTTTTGCTTTTACTTTTAATTTTTAATGTAATTACTCACTAAATTACATCAGATTTTCCAACTCTTTATGATAAAATAAGCTTTATATTAATGATTTTGGACAATTGTAGGTTAATATAAGTGTTTATGTATAATAAGCTCTTCTACGATTCATAAAACTCATTGGTTAGTTATACATTTGACTTTATTTCAATGTTCAGATTTGTCAGAAACATATCCTCATTGTGTACCAGGGAGCGCCTCTACAACTTCATTTATGCATAATGCATTATACTGTATATTTGTTAGAGTTCGCGCTGGGAGCCCTTTTGCGTTGTTCGCCGCGGTGTGTTATTTTACCCCGATCCCTTAGTGTTGTGTTTTCGTTTTCTCCCTACGTCCGTAATGGCGCTTGTT
>JAUZSU010021310.1:0-10743 GCA_034780255.1 Parotocinclus maculicauda
CAGTCTGAGGTCAAGAGCGCTCTGGAGCAGGTTTTTATCCAGGATGTCTCTGTACATTGCTGCATTCATCTTTCCCTGTGAATTTTTGGAGGATCCCTTCCCTCTTCCTTCGGAAGGACACAGGGAGGACATGCAAACTACACACAGAAAGGACTAGACCACTCCACTTGGGATTAAACCCTGGACTCTCTTGCTGTGAGGTGAAGCAAAGCCAATATGCAGCCCCTAAACCAAAACTGAAGACTTTAATCCAAAATGAGATATTGCAGATCATTCAAAATACCAAACAAAGTTAGATGTATTTATATGGTGCTTTTTGCAATGGTGCATTGTCTCAAAGCAGCTTTACAATATTATATTATCTTGAAAGGCCAATCCAATCTTGAGCATTCCTAGAGCAACAGTGGCAAGGAAGAAACCTTGGGAAGACCCATCCTCCTTGGGTGTCCTAGATGTTAACTGAAATAGTTAAATTTGTAATAATAGTATAATTAATCAAATAATAACAATCAAATTAAATTAAAACAACAAAATAACTTTTATCGTAACTAATACAGAAACTGGCTGAAAACGATACGTCAATTTAATTCCCAGCAATGTATCTGCCTGAGTGGAGTTTGCATGTTCTCACTGTTCCTGTGTGGGTTCCTCCGGGTATTATAATTTCATCTTACCTTTCAAATACATGCATTAGTGTATGTGTGTGTGTGTGTGTGTGTGCGCGCAGCCTTGTCTAGCATTCTTTCCTGATTTGTGCCTCTCTGCTGCAAAGGTCTGTCAGCAATAAGAGCTTATTTCCTAGCAGTTAGCTAATCCTCCGTCTATTGTGTGTTTCATCCCAATGCCTTATCTAGTTTGATGTCACCAGCATGTCTAGTGCATTAATTGAATTATTTAATACAGTAATATGTGGTTTAAAATCCATCTTAGCTAATGTTCTGTATTGTTGCAGCACTTTTAATAAGTCATGCTGTACAAGATAGTTACTAAATGCTACTAAGCCTGCATAGTTGCTATGTAGTAATTCAGTAATATGTTATGATAATTAAAATTATGATTCTAAAACTTAAATTATTCCTATATTTACCTAAAAGCCTATATAGTTAATCAGCACAGAGTTTTTGAACCACCTCATAAAGGATGTTCATAGATAATGCTTTTTACCTGAAAAATAAAACTGTATATATATATATTGTTGGTAGTTCTATAGTGCACAATAATAAAAAAATGTCATATTTAATGGTTTAAAATTGTGTTCATTTGGTATTTTAAAACAGAAGTCTTAAATAAATTATGTCTGTTAACAGGGGGCGCTTGGCAATTAATAATGAAAAGCAGCGAGGCTAAGTCTAACTTGTAATACTCAGTGAAAATGTAGTCAGTCACACCATGTGGTGCCTGCGGTAGGTCCTCTTTTCTATTTTACTTAAAAGGCTGGCCAAAGAAAAATGCAAATATTATAGTCATAATTCAAAGTAATACACCTTGTTAAATAATGGTAATTCATATTAATGTCACCCGCTAAATAATTAATACCTGAATTGGGCATTGTGTATATTGTGGGTCACTTAATTGGGCACTTAGAGGGATATATACATCAAGGACAGGAATCATTAATGATATATGAATTAGCATAGCATCTAGGAGAACATTTATTCAAAGATTGTTATTATCTCTTTATTATCTCAATATATGTGCTAATGTGTTATTATCTTTTATACTATACAGTATGAAACCCATACACTAAGTGCTATTATATTATGAATTTAATGCACTATTATGGACTGTGGTGGCTTAACAGTTAAGTTACTGGACTATGGACCAGACAGTCCAAGGTTCAAATCCCACATCTACCAAGCTGTCACTGTTATGTCCTTGATTGAGGCTCTAAACCCACAGTTGCTTGACTATATAAATTGTAAGTCGCTCTTGATAAGGGGGTCTACTAAATTATGTAAATGGAAAATCAGAATTTGTCAGATGAGTCATAATCAATGCATTGAATCAATGTTGTGTTAAATACTCAATTAGTAATACTTAATAAATTTGTATTAAAATATCAAATATATGCTTTTAATATGTGCTCAGACCACCCTGTTCTGTACTAGAGTATCCATGTAATACACATGTAATTGGACAACAATTGCTATGATCACACTTCACATCTGGCAATCAGGGTTGTGACTCTTCAAGGTCAGCATTAGTAACCACCCAATGTAGACTCTTACTTAAAAATCAAAGGTGCTTGGCTAGACCTTAAACATGGGATATGTTGGACATACCACAAAACAATACAATCAATTATCTACCCAAGCACCATCAAGCATGGTGCAGTCAGAAAATCAATTTTGGTTCCTGCCCCATACAAATCAAGCTGGTGTTTAAACATCAACTCTTAATGAGCATTTCTTAGACTGCATGGCATCCAGGTGATCTTGAAAATCCTTCAGTAGCTTTCCAAAGTTAGTACCTGACACACACACAAATATATATATATATATATATATATATTGTATCCCAGATAAATCAAGCTTCTTTAAGTGCACTATCAAACCACTTCTCACAGTAGTAGCTTGTATTCATCTATTACATTTACAGCCAAACCATGTTATTCAAATAAATGTAAAATGTCATTACAAATGAGTGTTACTACTCTTTATGTAAAACATCACGTGTGCACTTATGTACATGAATGTACATGTTCTCTATTGTCTTACAAGTCTTCCTTCTAGAACAACATAAAATACAACCGCAAATCAGAACACGTTGGGACAGAATGAAGTTCACCAGACAAAACAATCCGCAAATAAATTGAAGTAAATGCCACTTTTAACAGATTGTACCATAAAATATTGAATAATTCAATAAGATATAAAAAGTAGAAATGTTTGTGTGATATACATTTTTAATAGATTATTATGACTTAGATGAAGATCAGGCCACATTTTATGATTCATGCACAAATGGGAACGATTTTAAGAGGTACATTTAAATCATACAAACACATTAAATTTACAATAAGTATGTGAGTGTGATGAGAGCTATGTATGAGGACAGTGTGGCAGCACCAAGTTGTGTGGTAGGATTGACAGTCAGGTGCAAGGGGGAGGTGGAGTTGCATCAAGGAGCAGGTTTGAGCCCTTTCTTGTTTGCAATGACAAGGGGCATGTTGACAGATTAGATCATAAAGGAGTCTCAGAGTCTCAACCTAATGTTCCCAGATCACACCATGATCTGCAGTGTGAGTGGGTAGCAGGTTATGGTGATCCTGGTGACATATGCACAGGACAGAAGGTAGCTTGGAGTATGTCTGAGTGAATGAAAGGGAGGATAGCAGAATGGTATGGTTACAAGGAGTAGAGATGGTAAAGGAGTTTAAATATATGGGTTCCAAAATAAGGAAAGTGCAATAGAGAATTAAGGAAGAGAGTGTGTACAGAGTGGTATGGGAGTGACTTGAGATAAAGGGGTGTCTGCAAGTGTAAAAGGGAAAGTTAACAAGATGGTAGTGAGACCAGCTGTGTTGCATCACTTAAAGGTGGTGGCAGTGCCAAAAAGACAGGAGGCTCAGCTGAAGTTGATAGAGTTCTGAGTTTTTTGTTGGGAGTGTCGTAGATGGCCAGGGTTTGGAATCAGTATATTAGAGATGCACTGCAGGTAGGACAGATAAGAGACAAAATGAGAGAGGCAATATTGAGATTTAGTCCTGTGCAGAGGACATATGTTGGGTATATTGAAAAAGGGATGCTGAAAATGAGGCTGACGGGAAGGAGGAGAAGAGGAGGTTTAAGGATTTGGTGAGGGAGGACATGCAGGTGGTTGTTGTGACAGGGGAAAATGCAGAGGGTAGCATAAGTTACAGTTGGATAATCGGCTGTAGCAAACAATAACGTAAGCAGTTTAAAGAAGAAGAAACTCATATATTTTTATATGTTTGGTTAATATTCGGTTATTTGGTTTATATTTGGTTAAACATGCACTAAAAATAAGACGCCCAAGGCATCATCCAAAATAACTTCTTCCCAAATCCACAGGAACTGTAAATAGTCTAAGTCATATGCATTGCAATGAAATGAACAAGTTTCACTGCCCAGCTTCAATAAAATTCTGAATATGTTTTATTACCTTGGACTAGAGGCTACACTGATTATGGCTGTGTACTGTGTCTTAAAGTGTTTTTTATGTTTTATTTTTACAGATAAAAGCAGTTTCCAGCAATAGCAGTGCCATGTTGTTAATGTGTCAATAGTCTGCAGTGGATGTATGCAGCATTAATAACATATGTAGAATAGTGTCAACATTTTGGTGTGTAAAATGAACTGGAAGAAGGGGTGACAAAAGACAGTTTGTCTTCCAATAGAACGTCTAGTAAAAGCTAGTCAGTGGGACTGACTACAAATCATAGAATGTCAGGCCCATCAAAAACTTAATGAGCAGCTGGTGAAAAACTTAAAAAGATACCCACAAGATCAGTTCACACAAAGTGGTTAACAAGAACTAATTACATTGAATGAATATGCCTGTATATTGTTTGTATGAATTGGAGAAAAGTAGCAGTAGAAAGTGATACATAAAAAAAGACACCTTGTGCTTATGACTTTGCTAAAAGTTTTGTATGAGCTTATTATTGGCTGGTAAGCTTATGAATGGACTCCTGGCCATTTGAGAAGTATCTGTACAGAATAAAGTGGTATATTTGAAAATAATACTCCTATTTCCTATGCAATTTGCCAGGTCAATGTAAAAATATCTTAAGGTCACAAATCAAATACTGTTTGTTGGCACTGAATCAGCTCAACTAAAGAAACCCACAGAATATCGCATGAACTCCTGTCCCACGACTGTTCATCAAGGAATTTCCTGTGGTTTAATACTGCCATCTAAAGTTACAGTATGATGCAGACCATTGATGTGTGTACAGCTCAGGTCAGTAAACGTATAGAATTTGCCTTGTACATACAGTACTGCAGAGTTGCATAACGACACTATAGAGTAAAATTAACTTAGGGGCAAACCTAAAGGTTTGTGGTATTGATTATTTTGTATTGTGATATGTGTTTCTCTGTAAAGGTCATCAAACATTTACTTTTCTGGCTTACCTCTTGTGGTTTTAAAAATCCAGTGCATATATTCAGGTAATCAGTCAATAATCTATGGCTTATAAAAAGGGTTTAACTTCAAATGCTCACTGCAAATATGGGTTTTGTTATTCTAACTTTTTGTAGCCTCTCTTTAAGCCCAAAGCTTATAATGACTCATTCAAGAAACAATGACAGGTTATGCTTACATCTTTCATTAAATAATGATATAACTTCAACCAGGATTCACACTTAATTAACTGTATTAAAAACCTGTATTGACCTGCAGTCACAATTTATTGTGGTTTTATCTTTTACACACCTTTTTGCTCACAAGATCCATATCTTACTTGCCTTTGACTTTACTTATAAATAGCCCAAACCTATTAAATACTATTTTGAGCAATTTTTTTGCTTCTGTGTTGTTTTTTTTGTAGTTCATATATTTTATATACTGTTTTCATTTTGTGATTGCATTGATTGTGTTTAAAATGTTATTTTTAATTTTTGTAAATTTGACACTTTGAATTTGACTTCACATTCTTCTGATTTTAGCACTGAGCCAGCACTGCCTGGGGTCTTTAGGGCATTATATAGTTGCTCAAATTGACGTTTAAACTTATTATCCCATTTTTTGACAAACCAAAATATATTTTATAATTTCATGACTCACACTATTAAAATGTTTGTGACTGTAAAATAATTAAAAGAACATTTTATACCATGCATCTTTCCTTGTGGCTATATTTCTACATTATCTACATTTAAATATAACACAATATGCATGATATTATTATTATTATTATTATTATTATTATTATTATTATAAATAGTAGTAGTAGTAGTAGTAGTAGTAGTAGTAGTATTACATAAATTATTGTTAAACAAGCAATGTTTTAAAGGTTACAGTAGCTCACAATTCTAACCTGGGAACACTAGTAGGTATAGGGCACACAATTGTGCAGCAGTTAGTGCTCTTGACTCACTGCTAAAGAAACATGAATATGACTGCCTGTCTTGCTGGATGTATATACATTGCATGTTCTCTCCAGCTTTGTGCAGATTTCCAGTTCCCATTCAGGCAGTTACATTTACATGTACAGTATTTAGCAGACGCCCTTATCCAAAGTGAATTACAAAAGTGCTTCATCATTAACATAATCCTTTCCTAATAATCAGGAATCTAAACAGGAATACACTTCTGAAACTGTGAAGGTTGGGAATCTGCATTGCCTCTGTGGAAAGAAATGGACGGATCCTTCTAATGTTGTAAAGAAGGAAGCGACACGACTGAGAGACGTTTAGCAATGTGGGAAGAAAAGGACAGTTGGTTGTCTATAGTCACTCCATCAACTGAGAGGACAAGGTCTTGGTGAGGACAAGAGATACCTGAGAAGAGTAAGACTTCTGTCTTGCCAGGACTTAGCTTAAGGTGGTGATCTGCCATCCATGATGATATGACAGCTAAACATGCCAAGATCTTGGCAGAGACATCCGTGTCCGAGGGAGGGAAGGAGAGAATTAGTTTGGTGTGTGTGTGTGTGTGTGTGTTTGTACTATGTATGTACCAAATGTCCCCACAACAATAGAGTTCTGACATTTGTTGAGGACACTTTGCTGGTTCCCACAAGAAATTGACTTTTTTACAAAAAACTGCAACATCCTTAGAAAATACAGAAAAGTCAAAAAAAGTTCTATATGTTACTAAGGTTAAAATTAGGGTTTGGGGTAGATTACGGGTGTAGCAGTAATGGGTTATAGTTATTATTATCTCAGTGGAATGTCCCCGCAATGATAATGAGACAAACTTTTTGTCTGTGTGTGTGTCTGTGTGTGTGTGTTTGTTTGTTTGGGTGACTGCGTTCATGTGCTGTGGACAGGTGCCCTGTCTGGGGTTGGTTTGTGTGTTGCACCTGTGCTGCCAGATAATTCCCAGCCCTACCACAACCCTAAAGTTCAATACGTGGATATAGAAAATGAATGAATAAATTAATTAATAATGACTGGTATGGAACAACCCATTACACACTCACTCACTAATTATGCTTTTGTCGGTGAAAGTATTCAGAGCTCTTGGAATCAATCCATATGAGCATTGGGAGATTAAACCAACCACACAGAAAGTAACTCAGGATTCAACCCTAGTTAATAGAATTGTTATGCACCAACACAACCTATTGCAGTAGCAGACTTATAAGGGGTTGCAACTCTTTAGTTTTAGCACTATGATACTAAGTAACTTAAGTATACTAAGCACTAAGCAACTAATCTGTTTTCAGGAAAATTGTTCACAAATGTGAACAGTAAGTGCATTTCCAATATTTTATTCATGACTTATGACTGCATTGTATTGAAGGGAGGATGGCTGGGGTCATGCATTGCGTGATTTTGGCCAACAACCTCTCAGTAAGAGCATTTAAGATGGGTCGTGGCTGGGTCTTCCAGCATGACAATGACCCGAAACACACAGCCAGGGAAACCAAAGCGTGGCTCAGTAAGAAGCATTTCAAGATCCTTTAGTGGAATGGCCAGTCTACAGGCCTGAAACCAAAATAAATCTTTGTACGGAGCTGAATCTCAATGTTACCCATGACAACCCCAAAACCTGAAAGATCTGGAGAATATCTTGTTATGATATGTAGTAGGACCCAAAGATGCGGGAACCAAGAAATCCCAAGGCGTATAATAATAATAGGGAAATTATAAAGAAATAACTAAAAGGTGGAAAAGGAGGGAGCAAAGGCTCCAGAACATATTAAAAACTAGGTGAAAAGAAAGGCGCGCCGTTGTGTTGCCTCCCAGAGTGGGAACAACGTGCGAACAGATCGCGATAGATGGCGTAGCGCAAAAAGGGAAACGTGCTATGAGCACGACAAAATGCTAATTTGAGACGTCTCCCAAATCGCAAAGCAAAGAGGGGCTCTGGAACGTCAGAGGGCAGGCATGAGCTCAAGCACACATACTTCCATTTTCTAATAATTGCACCCACAGTTGTTGCCTCATAAGCTGCTTGCCTATTGTTCTGTAGCCCATCCTAGCCTTGTGTAAGTCAATTTTAACTACTACTTGGCTTGCCATCCTCAGTCCTGGTTTCTCTGAATTTGGTTATAAAGGATACAACATTGCTGCGTGACATTGGCGGCTGCATGCCACAGACATCAAAATAACAAACAACAAAAAAATTTGAACTTTCTGTGTTGTTAATATTCAGAGACAATTCTGGTCTTCCTTGATATTTTTCATGACCACCTTCCCATTGGAAAAAAAAACTTTTGCCCTTGATTCAATATGTCAGCTTTTAAGATGGCAATCATGTTACTTAGCCCTCACCCATTACTTGCTGGAGTATTCAGATGTCTCATTTTCCCTTTTGTTTCTGGAATGAACGGGTGTCTTGTGACACACACACACATGCACACATACACACACACACACACACACACACAATCTGTACTAGAAACTGCATTCTCAATTAGTCTGTGTGTGCAACTTTATTTCTGTTCTTTTCTGTTCTGTTCTTTTAAGTTACAAAAATAATGAAGCCATCAACTGGAACATGAAGACTCTCAAAATCAGGCTATAAGTGATTAATAATCAGTGCACTATGCAGTGCATTCTCAGGGTCATAGTCAGACTCAAGAAGACATCTGCTCAGGCTGCAAGGTGCTGATTATATCAAAACTACAAGGAGTGCCACTCCACTAAGCACAGCAGTGCCATAATTGGCACAGTAAACACTTATCATGCAACCTGCATTGATTGGGATGTGCTTCTCATCAATCATTAGAAGTCATTTCAGACTGGGAATAATGGTGCCATCTGCACTCAGCCAGAGCTTTGGATGAGGCAGTGTAAAAATAGGCTCACTGATTCCATAACAAGCAAAACTGTCATTTTTTTTTAAAGAAGGCATGGCGACAAACTGTGACGTGAACATAAGCCTATTTGTTATAACACATACTGTGTGGATTATCAGCATTTATTTTATCATATTGTTAAACATCCTTATTGTTGTTGTGTAACATCTTAATGGCATAATATCATTTGATAAAATATTGAGTTTTTATATTATTTTAAGGACCAATGTTAAATATATTTTTTTACAGAAATTATGTGCTGAAGGACTCATAGGCCATGCATTATGATAAATTTTAACATTGAATTAGATTGTGGAAATAACACAAATATGTCTTGACTGTATTTGTGGTTATCACCTGGTAATTATGCTAAGGTCTTTTTTAACTAAACAGATACAACAGTTCAAAGGAACACTCAATTTTGTAACAATTGCCTACAAAGCTTTTAATTAAACCTGATGTACTAGACGTTCTATGTTCTAGAAATTAATGTTAATGATTTAGTATTTAGTAAGCTTGTACAAATCTATTTAACATTGTTGGGCCAGGTGATGTCCCCTGCCATACACATAAAGTTGCAGATGCCCAGCACTATGTAGTGATTAAGAGGGTAGGCAGAATGCCATCCCCACCATCATTATACCTCCCCAAAAACATGACAATAGAAGGATTGACTACTTTAAATTGCCCCTAGATTGGACTGGGGGTGTGATTCAGACTGACACCGTGTCCAGGGTGCTTAACTGTGTACTCTGCATTTTTGGGTTAGGCTCTTGATGCTCTGTGACCCTGGCCAAAATAAGTCAGTTACTCAAATCTAAAACAATACTGAAAGCTATTTTTCTTGTCTGTTATTATCCAAGCTGGAGTCCTTGTGTGTCTTCAGGCCTTGTGAGGAGTTTTACAGGCACTACTTTTCATGTCTGGGGGAGATAAAGCCGATCAGAGGATCATTCCTTAGTGGTGCATCAGTTATCCTTCCTTGCCTTTGATGAACTGGTGTCCTATCTAGGGTATGCTTAAACCTGCACCTGTATTTTCTTATCCACAGACATCCTCTTAATCCTGACCAAGAAAGGCAGAAATTTAATCAAATCTAAGAAATTAAAAAATAAATAAATAAGTAAAGATTTTTTCTTCTAAAATTATACAAGGTGAGACTATACAGTCACATTTAATGAGCTGCTGTACTAAAGAAAAACACATCCAAGGAGGATTGGATCCTTTCCAAATTATGGACAATTAACCATTTTTTGCACTGAAGAACATCACCACTGTTGAATGGCATAATTATGCCTTGAAATATATTATTTACTATTATATCAATCTCAGTACAATGGGACAGTCCAGGTGCAATCCCAAAGTAAATGTTAGCTCAAGTAAATGGTCCAGAAGGTCCAGAACCATGGACAGTCAGCACCCAGAAAAAAAAATGTTTTCTGCATATAAAGATTCATTGCTTTGTAATACAATTTTTTATTGAATTCTGATGCCCACACACCTTGACCCAAAGTGTTTGGTACCATGGTCTGTCCAATAATTGTATTATATTACAGTGTTTGCAGTCTAAGATCTAGTAATTCACTGAAGCTGTTGTGTACACAGCTTCCTTGCCTAAGCGCCATGCTACATGACCTCAGCACAGCAGTTTCTGGCTTGCTGCACTAAAGAATGACACCTTACTGCCTTGCTAGTAATTATCAGTGAATCACCACAGTCAACAACAATTTGGAGACTGTCATTCTTATCCTTGCTTTTCAGGGGCTGAGCTTTGTCATGTCATTATGGTTCACAGCACAGTAAAATTT
>JAUZSU010021321.1:0-10743 GCA_034780255.1 Parotocinclus maculicauda
CTGTCTGCATGGGTTTACTCCGGGTACTCCAGTTTCCGCCCACAGTCCAAAGACATGGGTGTTGGGTTATTTGGTGTCTTTAAAGTGGCCATTAGTAAGCGACTGTGTGCATGACTGTGTGTGTGCACGCAGTACGATCGATTGGCGTCCCGTCTAGGGTCGTTCCTGCCCTTGAGCCCAGAGTTGCCGGGTGAGCACCCTCCACCCCGTGTGGATTAAGTAGAAGATAATGGATGGATGTTATAAATACACACACATTAGTACGTGACAGAGAGGACAACAAAACCTTTGCTGAACTGAAATGGTACTGCAACATTAGTGTTCACTGAGTGCTAAATGAAAAAGGATTTAAAAAGGACAGTGAGAGACTCCACAGACAATCAGATGAAATGTATTCCACCACTGGTTTACTCATAAAGATAATAAGCTTAATGCTTGCTTTCCTTGTGCTTAATGTAAATATGTAGCATATCTGGCAATAATTATCATACTGACAGCAGCTCCCTGATGCCCACAAATTATATCCAATATCGCAATAATATAAAACAAACTTCACCAAGACTACACTAAAATGTGTTAAAGTATTGTAAAATACATTGCAACCAATACATTGGTTTAAAATCTGCGCTATTGCATTATGGGATATTCGGTTTTGTAGTATCCCCTTTATTTATTAAGTTATATTAGATTTAATTTTATTTATATAACATTTTTGTCAGGAGTATATTTTATGTATCCTTAAGCTTATTAGTTTTACCTATAGCAACATCTAAAAGGGTTTTAGTTTAATGGTGCTCTTGGGCTGCTGGCTTTTTGTGCTAGCATTAGGTAATGCCTACTAAGAAGAAAACAAAGCTTGGGCAAGTTGCTCTGGATACAGACGTCTGCTTAATGCTGCAAATGTAAATGTACATGTAAATGTCTTGAAGTAAGAGTGGAGGACAGATGGACAGATAAGAGGGTAACATGGAGGCCTGGGAACAATCTACATTGTGGCCATGATTAGTAGGGACAGGAGAAAGTAAACTGAGATCAGAGCACACACACACACACACACACACACACACGCACACTGGGACACTTTAAAAATGCAATTTGATGTATAGATATGAAATGTGGGAGGAAATGAGTTCCTGCTTATAAATTCCAGTTTGCTAATATAAAACCAATTATTTGTTTACATGCTTTTGAATATAAATATTTTGATAATTTACACAACCAAGAGTCAGATAATGAGTTGTGTGCCAGCAGAAAATAAATTCAGATGTTTGTTACAGTCAACTGGTGGCTTTAATCTGGTGGTACTTCATGTTTTGGTTTTTGTGGTATCGAATAAAAGTTGCACTTTAAGGCATTGTGTATAATTTATGATGTAGAGGATACTTAATACCCTCATGTATAATTCATATTGTCAAGCATGCTTAATGGAAATTCAACACACAAAAAAACACACACATGCTGGTGGATTATATTAAATGGCCTGAAATGCATTTAGCTAACAACTTCGCTGATGATAATACATTTCAGAAACCCCATAAAGAAAAGTGACATGGAACATAAAAATAAAAGTTTGTCTTTCAGGACAGGGATTGTGGCAAAAGCAGCCAGACATTTCTGTCTTCTGATATATGGAGATAATTGGGGAGTAAATTTAATTTAGTTACACAGTATACCTTGGTTCTTGTCATCAATTCATTCCAGAAGCTCGTCTACTATTGTTAACAGCAAGTGCCCAAGTTTCTTTATAAATAATATGTACATTAATCTGTTACAGACCCAAAAGAGTCCACAAGAAGTTCATAATTATTTGATGACTTTAATATAGTCTTTACTGTATCATAGCAGCGCACATTAAACATACGTTAACCTACAGTTACCCAAAATCATTAACACAAATCATATTTTATAATAGTGTTGAAAAACTAATGTCATTTAGTAAGTCATGGATTAAAAGGGAAAAGTAAAAGCAAAACACGCTTTAGTGAACTTGGGGTGTCTGTTTTTCTTTTGGTGGACTCTTATAACTAACCTTCTTAGGACCCATGGGGACTTATTTGCACTAAGAAAACAGTACAGTAGATGTAAAAATAAATAAAAACATGAAAATGTAAGGATTTTAATTAATATAAATCACTCAATCACTAATGTAGGATCTGAACTGAATACTGAGGAAACGACAAGAGACGAGACAAATTCTTCTAGACAAAATGTAGAGTTCCAATGGTATCGAGAACCGAGGTAACACTGTATAACACTTTAACACATTGTCACAAAGTAGATTTGTGATTTCCAAATGAACAGCTGGAGGATGAACGTTTAGGGGGAACCATTTTCCAGGGGGAACCCTTTCTCCTCTTAGGAGATCCTTAAGAGCTGTTCTTTAGCCAATTTAAAATATGAATGAATTTAATTACCTCTAATAAGGCCTGAACACTAACTAATGAAAGCTTTCCCTGAGCTCTGCTGTGCTCCATGAATTAAATATAAGATTTCCACACTGATGTGTAAACACACTCACAGCTTTTAAGGCTGTTTTTACCTTTACACACACACACACACACACACACACACAGATTCCACCTCTTTCAGGATTTGAAATGCTAATAATTCTCAGTTTGGCTTCATTTGGCATCATCCTTCTGCATTCTGTCAATCTTCTGTGATCATGTTCTATTTTATAATCCTAGGGTCTTTATAAAATCCCTCTCCATAGCTCTGGCATATTGTTTGCTTTCTGTTGTGTCAGATGATCTGTCTGTATCCTTAATTACTCAACTAACCATCTGCCAGTCCATCATTGCTCCTCTCTCTTACATACGTTCATGCATGTCCAGTGACTGTTGCAGGCTCTTAATTTTAATACATAATGTCTAATTTTCTCACTGTTGCAAGGAAGAAAATTGTGTTTTCATGTCTTGTTCATTTGTGTTAGTTTTTACATTTAATATAATTACAGGACATATAATTAACTTTAACAGTATAACATAGTCTGATCCTATTGAATAAAATCTTCCAAAATCAAGAGAGTAAACTAGATTTTTCCATTTTCTTCTGTTTATGCTTGTATGATGTCCAGCCACTCACAGGCTCTCTCTTTATTTGGCTCTTGACTATAAGGCCATGGTGCAGCGTTTTACGTTTTTGCCTCACAGCACCAGTGTTCCTGGTTCGATCCCAACCTCAGACTTTACCTGTGTGATGTATGCATGTTTGTTTGTGTTCTTCTGTTTTACTCCAGGTTCCTTCCACAGTCCAAATACAGGCATTAGGTTAATTGGTTTTGCCAAATTGTATCAATCTTAGTATGTATGACTAGATTCAATATAACTGTGTAATCTTGTAAAACTTGTGCTGTAAAGAAGAGAGAAATGTGAGAACTGTTCTGTAATTGCAGATTTATTTGTATGTTCTGCATAGGTCCCTGGGAGAAGACACCTTTGTAATTAGGACCACAGTCTGAGATATTTTTGTTCCTCTAGTGCAGTGATGTTTCCCGAGTCAGCAGGTAGCAGCAAGAGTTCCCTTCGCTCCTCTCCACTATCCCCGCTGTGTCCGATGGAACAATCTGATACAGACGATCCAGAGGAACAAACTCAGCATACCACACTTTCCTCACTCCCACTGCCCTGTTGGGCTACACAGGCCCTCTGTGATTTGGCACTTTGTGAGACAGATCTTCGGCATCTCCAGGAGCGGCACTCGGCTGAGGCAGAAACGGTGGGTCGTGGTCTAGAACGTGCCATTTTGGGAGCGCAAAGGGAGGAACGACGCCTTCTGGAGCGGGTGGAACAGGATCATCGGGACCTGCAGCTCAGATTGGAACAGTTGCAGAAAGAGAACACGGCAGCTATCCAGGCTGGCCGTGCACTGATCGAACAGCGGCAACATAAAATCTGTCAACTGAGAGAACGGATAAGTAAAAGTGACGAACAAAATTCAGATGGAAACAGTTATGGTGGTACACTGGATGAGAGGCGGAGTATGCTTCTTAAGGATGTTTCAGAGCTGATTCAGCCATGGGAGATGATGCTCGCTCTCAAGCGTGTTTCATTCAAGCCCAGTGCCCAACCCAAAGCTGTTACCTTTGGAGAAATGAGGATCCAGGATCACAATGTTAATTTCCCTGTTGGGAGATGTAGGTCACTGAGACAGCTGTGTCCTGCTCTTACCAAAAGAGAATATTGTGAGAAATGGACAGAGCCAGAAAGAGTAAGCCAGAGTAACAGGGTTGTCCGAAAGATCAAACTGTCAAACCGAAATGATGACAAATCTGCAGAAGAATTAAACCTCTCATTACCACAAATGGGCCACCAGATTCAACAGCTAGATCACAGTGAGCGTGATTCATCACAGGAAGTCAAGAGTGACTCGCCCACATCTGAATCTAAAGGAGATGAGCTTTTTTTGGCTGTTCCAGAATTGCTCGGCGATGCAGAGTCAGACGGAGAAGAGTTTATGTTTCAGCAAAACACCTCGCGTAAGGCAAGAAAACAGAGAGATCTAACTCCATTTACAGAAGGATTCAGTCAGGAACACATCAGATCTCCATTCTACCATGATTTTGCATATGAAGACCTGAAGACAGACATTCGTAGGCTCAAACAAAACTTATTCAGAGAAGCAACTCGATTTAGATACTGCACACTGCCATCTCCTCGGAGCCTCCACATTTCTAGCCACAGTTGCCAGGACCTCTTATCACGTGACCGTCCTTTGTCTCGTTTAAGCATGTCCTCAGATGACCATGCGTATAACCGTGTTCCATCCCCTGCTGAGACTGCAGATTCTGGATACACGTTTGTTATTAGCTCTCCTAGAAACTACATCACCCAATATCCCAGACTCTCCCGGTCCAGTGCTGACCTTTCTCATCTCGGTCAACCCCACACCAATAGAAGGGACCAAATAAGCAAGTGGAAGGTCATGAGTCATGAGCAATCCTCAAATTCGTTTAAAAAAAGCAATGCTAGAGGATCAAGTATTGTCCGTAACCACACTTCTGCAAGTAACTCTCAACAAGACTTAGAGCAACATGCTGGGCATTCTTGCAGAGTTTCACGTTCACTGTCTATGCCCGTCATTGATGGGTCATCTCAAGGTAACTTAAACCAAGACAAGGGAGACAAAAGTGAATCAGCCTTCCTGGAGCTTCAGGAGGACGCTGAACCTCCGGCAGCAGATGAAGCGCGTCTCGTGCGGCAGTTTGGTAAACAGGGTTCAGGCCGTGCAGACCTAACTCTCCCAAGTGGTGTCCATGCTACTCCTCAGGGTCAACTTTTCTTGGTTGACTGTGGGAATTCCAGAGTACAGGTAACCGATCAGTACGGCAACGTTCTTCAGCAAGTAACCTTGCCAAGTACAGACGCCGGAAACTCAAGACATTGCTGTAATTACTTTGATGTGGCAGTTAACGGAAAAGGTCTACTAGCCCTGAGCTGTGCAGCTGAGCGTGTCCTCCTCATCTTTAATCGACATGGGCGCCTCCTTCAGTCTTTTGGAGGGGGGTTCTATATTGGAGGAGTGCCCCGAGATGAGCTAGAAGCTCCCAGGGGGGTGACAGTAACACAAAAGGACGAGTTCCTGGTAGCAGATATTCGTAAAGGCACTTTAACTGCCATGAAGCTTGAACCTAAAACTGGCTCGAGGCTGGAGCGGACAGTGGTAACTGGATTCCACCGGCCTTACCTAGTGGCAGCTTGTCTACACACTGGTCTTGTGGCAGTTTCAGAGCGGGGCAGTGAGACGGGTCGGCAGCCGTGCGTAAAGGTTCTCGGACCAGACTGGAAAACTCTACAGATCCTGGGGGTTTGCTCCGGCATGGGACCCGTCCTCTCCAGTCCTTGGGGTCTGTGCATTGACAGAGATGGTGCAGTGCTGGTAGCAGATTGGGCAGAGCAGCATCGTGTTGTGCTATACCCAAATGAAGGGTCAGGCCGAATTTTGGTTAGTGAGGGACTAAGCAGTCCTCGCGGGCTTGCGTTGATACCCACTGGGTTTTTAGTGGTATCCGACAGCATGCACCATTGTATCAAGATATACCAGTACAAATAAAGAATTAATTTAGTTATTACAAACTAGAACCATCTCTCGATACTCATTCACATCAGAACTTCTCTAATTTAGACCTTGATGCATTTTGATGAGAAAAATATGTTTCTACACTCCACTGCACAATAATTTTTTGTGAAATCACCAAAAGTGCAGATAATTCACTGTGGGTCTTAAGAAGTTGAAAAATAAAAACACATCAAATCTCACTACATTTCTATTTATTCCATATTATTATTATTATTATTATTATTACTATTATTCATTATCTTAATCCACACGGGGTCGCAGGCCAACCGGTGCCCACCCGGCAACTCTGGGCTCAAGGGCAGGAATAACCCTAAATGGGACACCAATCCATCGTAGGCCACAGTCATGCACACAGTAACACACTAAGGGCCAATTTAGAGACACCAATTAACACGCATGTCTCTGGACTGTTGGAGGAAACCCACACAGACACAGAGAGGACCCAGACCGCTCCACCCTGGGATTGATCCTGGGATTTTCTTGGTGTGCTACCTACAGAGCCACCATGCTGCCTATTATTATTATTATTATTATTATTATTATTATTATTATTAATAATAATATTTCTGTGTGTGTAGAAAGTCTTTGTGTGCAATACAACTCCAGTAATGCATATCATTCCTTATACCTTATTATTATGCATTCCTTATATGTGGATCTTCTGGAGAGTCTAAAACGGATTAATTCAATTTACATTATTCCTTATGGGAAAAATTCTCTCCTTTCTTGTCATTTTCGGCATTCTACGCACAGGAACAAAGTAATGATCATGTACCACTGTAAAACTACTCTGATGTGTTTTATGATTACTGTAGATTTTCTCAAAACTTATATCAACAGCGAACACATGAAGAAAGAAACCAAAAAAAAGAACTCCAACAAAAGCAATTGGCCTATGTAAATACACAGCTATGTTATTGGCATGGAGGTGGTATCTGAGCTTAAGCAGAGGATTTGAAACTGTTGCATGCGTTTAATATTCTCAGTGAGGTTTGAACAATGACCGGAATGTAGTTTGTTATGGGAAAGTCTTTGTAATCTGTAATCTTAGAATGATTTTGGAATGCAAAGAATTATCCCAGTAACGTGTTAAAAAGTTCTGGGCTGGACTGGAACATTTAAATCAAATGTTTTTTAGAGTGTGTAATAAAACATTCACATTTGTTTGTACATATCAGCACATATGGTGCCTTGAATAAAATCACAAAATGGATATTACTACCCCTCTGTGTGTGGAACTTCAGATGCTACACTGCTCACAAAAATAAGGATATATTTCATAATAAATATGAAAAGGATCCCATAAGAACTGCTAGATCATCTGATCCTGTCCATACCCCATCACTGTCAGTGTGTTTTGGCACTCTTGGGTGATCATACACCCTACTGAACAGTCAATGTGGGGGCACTCTGTTCCAGTTTAACATCCTTCTATTCACCCCATGAATATATCACTTACTACTCAATCACCATCACTGAGTTTTTTTTGCTAATAAAACAAATTTCTTTGTCTTTTCATTTGCTTTTTCGATTACCTTGTTTAATAAAAAATAAAATAAATATCATTTTTAATTGATTCCTATTCATTTAGAAGTATCCCCCAGTTCTTGTGAGCAGTGGAAATGTGGGGAGGGTAACATTTATTCTATTTTGGGTATATGAGTCATTCCCCTGAATGGGTGCCAACTTGCTTGTTGCTTAAAAATTTAACTTAATCTTCTATAGCTTTTCAACACTAAATCTAACACACATATTTCACTAGTCATAATTACTTTTCGATCCCGAGCAACTTTTACTGTAATTTAGTTTTACATGGTTTCTCCTGTTAATGTTTGTGATTTTTCGCACAGCATTTTCAGCACATAATTTTATACATAAATGAATATAAATAAGCATCTGATTTACCACAGTGGGCATCACTCAGCCATGGAGGACAAATGAAGAACAAATGAAGACTAAATTATTTTAGATTAATTGCATTCACTGAACATATAGCTTTCATTACCTTATCTGACCTTCTGTAAAGTATTTATGGGTGGTCATTACTCAACAAATGGCTCTGCCTGACATTGTGTTCAAGCTTTTGAAGAGATGTTCGAGCATTATGGGATATGTAGTGCCTGTATTGAATATGCCTGGCATGTCATGTAGTTCTGCTCGGCAATTCAAAATAAAATTGGCATCTTACCCCAGTAATGTTAGTGGGGCGCAGCAACATTTTCCTGGGGTATTGTGGATCCGATGACGCTCCTGAATGTTAAGGTAACAGGAGTGAAAACCTAGAGACGTAACTAAAATGTTTATTTTAATGTAGATATAGAGTGGCACAACAATGCAAAAAAGAAGATTTTTGAAGGATTTTAATCATTAGATTTAATTTGCATAGTGTAATGACAGATAACAAATGCTATTTTTTTTGTGTTTATTAATGTTTAACTCATATACCTTTAGTTTACAATTGCACTGTACAGGACACTTTAATTACGAATATTTTTTTTTCAGTTAATTAGGTTAATTGTTTGTACATGTAATGCTCTGGGGTCACAAATGGAACCCATTTAGTGGAATGGCTGATCTACAGTATAAGCAGCTCTGGTGGCGCTATGGTAAACGTCAGCTGGCAGTGGCAATATGAAGACTGGGTGGTATGTTTATGAAACTGTGTGATGGATTGGCACCATGACTGACACCTATATCCCGGCCATCGCCCAGTAAATTCTGGGTTAGGCTCCCTAACCAGGATAAGCACATGGCAGTATGCTTTGCTTTATACAGTAGACTGCACAGGGCACCAGTCCATTGTGTACACACACAGGGACAGTTCAGAGATGGCAGTCTTGGAATGTGAGAGGAAACCAGATTACCCAGAGAAAAACACATGCAGACTCCATACAAGCACTGGTCTCTGGAACAATGGTCTCTGTGTCCCTGTGCTGCTGGTTTGGCCCCAGCTTCCTATGACCCTGAATTGGATTAAGAGCTTAGTAAGAATTAATAAATTAATTTACAACATGTATTTTATCCAGGGTGTCCAAGCTTTAACATAAAGCATCGGCTCCTACTTCTCCTTATAACAAAGTATTTTCACTCTTGGTCAATCACGAACAGATTTTCGCTTAAATTTTCCCACAATGTCCTGGGGTGTGAGAAAATGGAGGCTGGTAAAATTCCCTGAATCGTCAGTTAGCGGATAAAGTTTACCCAGAAACCGGTTTTACTTGTTCTTAGAGTGTTTTTGGAAGTCAAATATAAATACGTGTATGTAACAGATATTTATCTTGACGTTGCCCAAATATGCACTGTGTTCTCTGAATAGAATATAACAAAGCACAAGGTATTAGTGTGGTTTTGAAGGTCTTTGTACATGTTGCAGAAGGCTGCATTCTGTATACAATGCCCATAAAATAATTTCATCATCACTTCAGGACACGTTCTACTCATTGGCACCAAAAATAGCACAAGAAAGAAGGAGTTGCTGGGATCTAATACAACTATATATGTATAAATCTAATGATAGACATGTAAGTGATTATAATATTAGAGCCCAAAAATATGTTTAATGGGGAAGGAGGATCTAGTACCTGCTTTTATCCCCTCCGGCCTGGATACGAGGTGAGATACAGTTGAACTTGGACGTTTACAATGGTTGCCAAGTTTCCTTCTGCTAAGCATGATAGAAATGGTCTGGGCAGAGACAGTGTGTTGGTAGATAACGAAACTGTGGGGGCACTCTCGCACATGTTGGCGGATAATAATAATAATCCCGTACTGGTTCACCTTTACTCCCTCTTGTGGCAAGACCCAATGTAAACCCAATCTAAACAGACTACACCTGTAATCAAACTGCATATACTGTATATACATATATAATATACTACATACTACATTGCATATCCACTGAAGACGTTTTGCTGCAATGCAACATTCCCATCCGGGTGTGTTACATTTTTGTCAATGAGTGTATATGCAATACTCATAAAATAATCACTGAGTGTAGTTTGATACTGGCTCTAATATGAGGCTTTAAAGTACAGCTGTAGGTGGTTAAAACATTAGCAGTTACAAGGTACTCTAACATAAACAACATGGGTCAAGTGAAAAAAAGCAGAAAATGTAGAGGAAGAAGATTCACAATGATAAAGTTGCTGGTAAAGTTGGTTTGGCTGTGTTTTGTTGGAGTGTGTGTGGCATCCTGAACACACCAGATCTTTAATAATCAATTTGCGAACATTCATGCCATTTTATTGCCACAGCACCTAACCAATAACACAAGATTTGATTGGTCTAGGGATTATTTGAAGCATGATAAAGAAACATGCATAGTGAGTGTATTTGTTTATTTCTCTCTATTTCTTCTTTCATGTTTTATTCCCAATTTACTTCCCTACTCTAAGTTCTGGTGGAGTCCAGCACCTATCCCGAGCAGGTGTGTATGTCTGTTTGGGACACCTGACTGGAAGGCACTGCTAGGACTTGACCCTAGTCACCGTCATGGACTGCAGTATTATATGTGAGTGTTCTAATATGATTTTTGAAGTTTGTACAAATTAATACATTAACATTCAACTAAAAATGAATTTATTTGAAATACACTGTTCCCTCGTTTATCACGGGGGTTACGTTCCAGGACCACCTGCGATAAACTGAAATCCGCGAAGTAGGGAC
>JAUZSU010021332.1:0-10743 GCA_034780255.1 Parotocinclus maculicauda
TTGTTTTATATCATTTCCCCATTCTTATTATACAACGTGGGATATGCTTATCCCGCATATTTGGGTCCTCTAAATAAAAGCTACCACATCTCATAACATTTAGGCATCGCAAAGTGTAAATTTTACAATAACTGGCAGTATAACCCCAATTTTGCACTGTGGTTAAATCAATTTTAAGGTAATCAGTACAAGTACTTCCACCCCAATTCCAAAGAGCACTAATCCATTTAAGATACCAGCATTAGCAACGGCAGCATCAGCAACATACCTCCAAACAATATTTGCCTCCACGTCCACTCTTAAAGCAGAAGTGCTCTGGTGTCTGCACATGGTAGCAAAGCTACCTTTCTATGTGGTAAAGACAAATCAGCATGCCTTGGAAGGTTTGGCCTGGTGCCATTCACCACTAAAAACCTCATTGAGGATATCAACAAGGATGCATTTTTAAATGTTTGATGAAAGCCCCAACAAAACTAAAAAAACCTAAGCAACAGAAACTACAGGTACATTATTGAAAGGAATGTCTTATTCAGTCCAGATACCTGGGTTGCAGTTTATGGGGCGTGGGGCAGCTCAGGATTTAATCCACCATTTTAAAGTAGAAAGCAATCAGTTTCTACATCATGATATATATTACAAAAGGTAATTACTGGGAGACATCTTTATTATAAAACTTATTTCAGCTATGCTAACCAGCCCTTTTCCAGTCCACTTGTTTTATACACTTTATGGACAAAGGTACTGGCACACACTTCTTAATCACTGAATTCAAATATTAGGCTCATTGACACAGGTGTATAAAATCAAGTGCCTAGCCATGCACCCTGCCTTTGCAAACATTTCTGAAAGAATGGGGACATTCTTAAGAGCTCACTAAATTTGAGCGTGGTGCTATAACAGGCACAAATGCAAACACCACCCCTGCAATAAGTCAGTTCATGAAATTTATTTCCCCCTAGATATTCCACGAATAACTGTGAGTGGTATTATTGAAAAGTGGAATTGTTTAGGAACCACAGCAATTCATCCACAAAGTGGCAGTCCACATGAAGTAACAGAGCCAGGTCGCCAAGTGTTTTTATACATAGTGTCAATGCTCTGTCGACTTCAAACCTCATTTAGCATTAACATCAGCACAGAAACTGTGCACCAGGAGCTTCATGGCATGGGATTCAAGCCTTACATTTCCAAGCACAATGCCAAGCAGCAGATGGTGTGGAGCATGCCACCACTGGACTCTGCAGAATTGTAAACATGCTCTTTAGAGCTACAAATAGCGCTTCTTTATCTGGTGGTCTTGATTTTGGCAGATCTCAGGAGAACGTTGCCTGCCTGACTGCATTGTCTCATTGGTGCATTGGTGGGCTATGGGGCTGTGTTTTTAAGGATTGGCCTAGCCTGCTTGGTGAAATGAAATGCTTTAATCATCTCTCAGCGTGAGAGAAGTGAATATAAATTGTTTTGCTTGTTGATAGATAGATATTTTCTCAGGTGTTTTGTAAGCAGTAGATTGTTAAGGATATCTGAACACTACAGTTGTTCAGACTAGATGAGTCAGACTAACAAAAATGACTACCTCCACCCAAAGGGAGTAAACGTTGTCTGTTGTGCAGAAACAGTACTCAAGGTAGTACATAAAGTACATAAAATGTAATTATAGACACAGCTGATCAATTGTTATTTTAAGGATAAGGATTTGTACATTATTTATATTCCATCATGTCAGGAGCAACAGAATCAGAAAAAAAGGACAACCCAGTGTCTATATTGTAGCATGCAAGAAGCTTCTCCTCTTGTGCCATGATTAGGCAACAGTGGACAGTGGATTCTCAGTAAACCAAGAGACAGAGACATGGAATATGCAGGAGGGCACAGTCATTGCCCAGTGATTGATCTCTATTTATGTCAGCATCTTCTTTGGGTCCTCAAGGTCCCTTTTACAAAGGAGCTGTAAGCCTGTGCTTTATCAGTAAGCGTTAGATAAAGATTGCACCCAGATGAGTAGAAAGTAAATCAGCGTTGTACAAAAGTGAAAGAGTGCAGAGAAAAATGCACAGGAGCTGAAAAATAAGCAAACTCTGCTCCAGGTGTTGATCAGCTTGCAAAAGTAGCAGGGAAGAGTGAAAAGCTGGCACCTTGATGCCACTGCATATCACAAAATCAAACACACTGCGGAAGCAATACCATAAAAATGTGAGGAGTTATAGGTACAGAGCCACGTCGTGAGTCTGAAAAAGAAATACAGAAATATTAGAGGTACCCTATTTTCAGTGTATGGACAGTTGCAAGTATCTTGATATGCAATACAGGTGTGTGTCTCTGCCATATTTTTTCTTTTCTAAATGTTTATATATGATGGGTAATATAATTTTACTGTAGAACTGGGTGATGCACTAAGCACTTCATTACCCTACCTTTTATATAGATACTAAAATATCATCAGATTTTTACGCAAGTAATAAAATTAGGTCAATTCATAAGCAAAACCAAATTAATATATGGTCATTTATATTAACAAGAATGAAATCAGTGCTGCAATATTACATATCTGTGAGTGGCAGTGTATATGAAACTTTATCATTAACAATTAATTCACTTCTTATCCATCAGACAGGGTAGCAGCAGAGCTGCTTTCTAGCCGGTGGCTTTGTGTGCAAGGTAGGAACAACCCTAGACAAGAGGAAAATACACAGAGCAAATACACTCACACATTCATACACACACTCACACTCTAGGGGCACTTTAGAGACACTAATTAATCTAGCAAGCAACTATTTGGGCTGTTGGAGGAAACCCATGTTGATACTGGAGAACATGCAGCCTCCACACAGAAAAGACACAGATTGCTCCACCTGGGGATTAAACCTTTTTGCTGTGAGGTGACAGTGCTACTCACTGAACCTGTGAGTTACGTGTTTTCAATCAATGTCAAGTGAATGTGTAGCAGGGTACAAACACAAAAGCTTTCTGAAGACCTCTGAAAAAGAGCTGGTGATGCTGATCAGGCTGGAAAATGTTAATAATGTTGAAATGATCTAAACAGTCTAGATCCCAACCATGAAAGATTAAGATTACAACGGCAGCATTGCCACATTCAAGCCACTGCTGTCCAAAAAGAACATTGCTGCCCCTGACATGGCACATGGACAATTCAACAGGCTATTGGACAGATATTTACCGGACAGACATGACCAAAATAGATATTTTAGCTGTAAATGAGAAGTGTTATGTGCAGAGAGTGGCATGGTGCTGCAGCGGTTAGAAGAGTTGTAGCTCCAACATGTCTGGTTTGAACCTGACCTTGGACTATACCTGCTTGCATTTTGTATGTTTTCACTGTGTCTGCGTAGGTTTACTCGGGGTTCTCCGGTTTCCTTGCATCGTTCAAAGACATGCATGTTAATTGATTCTGATTCTTAAGTGACCCTAGTGTGTGAGTTTATGTGCGGGGTGGGCGGTCAGTCTCTCAGTGCTCGGACCATACGCCACACACTGTATCTAACTGGTCTGCATGGCTGTTGTCCCAGAAGAAAGCCTCTTCTAAAGATGATGCACAAGAAATGCATGAGCTCCCAGCTGTGGGGAGCTACATTTCATTGAGGGAATAAATGGAAACCTGTGACATACTGAAGCAGAGCATGATCCCCTCCCTTCAGAAACTGGACTGCAGGGCAGTATTCCAACACACCTCCAAGATGACCACTGCCTTGCTAAAGTAACTGAAGGTAAAAGTCAAGCATGTCTCCAGACATAAACCCTATTTGCAGCTTAAGCTAGATATGCGTTTTTAAAGGAAGCCTGGTCATTAGCTGGAAAAACATGAACTAACGGTGTGACTATACTGTGATTGGAGAAACTCTAGCCCAAGGCGCATATCCGTCTTTGTATATCCGAGTTTGGAGATAGTTAGGCAGACTATGTCTGTAAGTGTATGGTTTCAACCTCTAAGATCTGAGGTAATTTAAATACTGTTCCTCTTGCACACGAAAGTGAGCAGTTATTGACTTTCAGACTTGTTCTGCATCATATTCATTTCAGGAGACCAGACCTAATCATTTCTGTGCTTTGTCCTCCTGTGTAGACCATTAGATATTGATTCAGTTTTGACCTGGGACATTGTAGCCCAGCTAGATTGAATTTATCTCTTGTCCTGGTCATGCTATCTTTTTAGCTTTGTTGGATACTTACTGTGATCCAAAGATGGAATCCTGTGGATCAATTTAGTGTGTTCATATATCATATTTATTACTGGAATACTAAACGTGTAATTGGATGGTTCTCATTAAGAACTTCCTCTACAGTATGGTGCTCTTAAATGACCTATATATTTTCTGCAAGCAATGTTGCATGGAGAGAATGAGAGCTTTGCAAAATGAGGAAATTCTTCCGTGATGGCATTGTGACTTGTCATGTTGTCAAGAAAGTGCAGGCTCTTAGCTATGGGATGGATTTGGTTAATGAGATATGGAAGAACCGGAGCAGAATTTTAGAGTTCTTGTGGGCTGTCTGCTGGCACACACACACATACATACACACACTGCTTATGAGGCTGGGCTGTCACACTGGGCTGTGGTATTGAAATCGGAGCAGACACCAGATGCACAGGCAGTAGTGTCATGCATCATGCTCTCATTTGGCAACCAATGCGCTATCCTGAGATGATTAATGTGGTCTGTGTGGGAGGTGTGGAAGTGCATATGCATGTATACAAGTGTGTTAAAATGTGTAAGATTCTGAATATATTTAAATGTATTGGATTTGTGTTGCTTATATTAAGTGTGTGCTCTGTACATAATTGTATATGTGATAAGATAATACAATAAATTGTTAGGTTAGCAATTATGGTATATGTTGCTTTTGTTAGTGTGGGCTAACATTGACTAGCAATGGTAGAATACTTATCTGGATAGCTTGGCATCATTGGGAATATGGAGGGGGATGTATCGAAGTATTAGGGTGTATTTGACACACACATCTACCTTTTTTCATTTAGGAGGCTTATCTATTCTGCTTGTGTGTGTTTTGTGCTCTGGGTTTGCACAGCTTTAAAGATCAGCCAAGTCCCTAGAATACAGCCACACTATATGCAGCATGTAGAATAGGATAGCAAAAGCAATGCCTAGGGCCATCACATTTCTTTTGTCATAGAACACAAACCGATCAGAATATTTATCCCATGGTTAAGTGGGTGAAATGGCAATTAAACCCTGGTATTCAAACTCCTGGTATTCAGTTAACAACAATAACAATATTATATATTGTAAAGTATATTGTAATACTTTTACCCTCTCCACTCTCCAAACCATTAACCTGCTATAGTAAATAATGAGCTAAATTGTGTTAGGGTTCCTATCTTATGCCCTGGAGCATTCCACCGTACTCGACGTTACAGAACCATCGGCGAGGTGGTTTATATCCTGTGTTTAATTTCGCGACCTGATTATGAACACGTTGGTGCCCCGTTACTTAAGTGGGGCTTCTAGTGTTGTTCGTGGCCAGGTAATTTTTCTCCACTTGCGCACCCGACCACCGGTGCACACGCACATCGCGACTTACTGGACCTTTGCAGTATGGTCAGTTGGTAACGTCCTGGGGATAATAGTTTTCTCTTTTTTAGCCTTTATATTTTATTTTCCCATTCCGTCACTCCCGCATCCTTGGGTCCTACCACATCCCGTAACAAACTGAAAGCAGGGAAATCAAATTCTCCACTAAGTGAGTGTGTAACAGTTTAATGTAGTGATGTGCAATACTTTTAATTTAACAGCACAGTTGGCAGAACATTATATGATATTGTTTTCTGCTAGAAGTGCTACAAAGTGCAGTGTAGAAGAGCAATGTGCTGGGTACAGCTCTTTAGCTAGAAAGGTCACATAACATACACAGCAGAATAGCCTAACCTAACCTAGCTCAGCCTAGCATAACAGTCTGTTAACAGCTGGGAGAGGCTCCGTCAGATAAAAGAACTGAAATTGAGGATAGAAATGTAAGACCGGAGATGCAAAAGGAGAACATGTGCCCAAAAAAGGAGCTGTGTCTGCAGTTTAGAATTGTTTTGGTTTTAAAAATTTGCGACACAGACCAACAGGCTAAATATGGCAAAGTTTGTTGAGCTGGTGTTGGTAACACAACAACTTAGTCCATCACCTCAGCAGAAAATGTGTTGAAATACAGAAAGGAAACTATGGTCGTTGTATTCAGTGCCGGTAACCAGTAGCAGGAGGGAAACAGTAAATACAGTGTTGCTTGAAGAATTTTCTCAAGGCACTACAAATGATGCAGTGAAGCAACATTACCAATGCAAAAACAATACATTTGTGAGAGAGACAGGTTCAGAGAAATGATTAAAGCCTTGGATTTGAGGTACTTCAGCCAGATGTTCTTTTTTAATATGCTGCTGCATGCATACTAATTCTTTCATGAGCTCTACTATGGTACTGTACCTAAGACTGTCGCCTCATGGCCCTGAGATCCCTGGTTTGATCCTGAACCTAGGCTTCATTTGTGTGTAGTGGACATGCCACCCCGTTATTTGTGTGGGTTCTCTGTGGGTACTCCGGTTTCCTCCCACATTCCAAAGATGCATATTAGGTAAGTTGGTGTTTTCAGTGTGCCCTACGATGGATTGGCACCCTTTGTTGTTCCTGCCTTGCGCCATGTGCCGCCAGTTAGGTACTAGCTCTTCCGTGACATTGACTACGTGGATAGGACATTGAATTAATGATTATTTTATTTTATATATTTATATATTGTGTCATTGTATAATAATAATATTATCAAAGCCTTTATTACATACAGGATGATGTAATATAGTAATATACTTTTTTTTTGTTCAGTATGCTTTAGAATAACACACAAACCTAAAAAAGAAGATTATTAATCTCACATTGAGGAAAATATGTCCAACCTCTAACTGAAGTAAATTTAGGGGGGACATTTGTGATCAAGAAATAGCTAAATTTAACAAAATCACTAGTGCATGTAATACTTTGTGCTGCCTAAGGTGTGCTTAATGTTTTGTACAGACGAAGTGCTTAGTCTTCTCCTATATCCTCTTAAAAGGTTGGAGTAGGGAATTTGAAAAATGAGAGCGATCTTGTTAAGATTAGGGAAATGAAATGCCATGGCAGTAGCTTGAGCTTTGTGTTCAGTAAATAATTTTTGTGTTGATCTGGACATATATTTTGTATAATTGTCCTGCTGGAAGATCCATTGACACAACCTATTTTATTTGTTGGCAGACATAATTTGATTTAAAATTACCCTGGCATTTCATGGGGTCTGTGATGCAAAACTAGATTTTTGGTATTTATAAAATAACCTGACAACATTACAGATCCTCTGCCATATTTAAAAGATGGCATCAGGTCATTTTCAGTCTAAGCATCATCATTATTATTATTTTGGTCTGACCAAAGAACATGGTTGCAGTTTGAAGTTAAAATCCCAGTAGCTTTTAACAAACTTCAAAAGTTTACATTTGTACTTATATGACAAATAAGTCTTTTTCTGCAAGACAAAAAAATTTGCTGGCATCATACAGCATGTGATGGAAAGGTTGGAGACCTGGTGATTATTAATTGAATAATATAATATAAGTTTCCAAATAGTTATCAAAAGGTTGTAAGTTTCTTATTATAAGCTAAAAACATGTAACATTAACATAAACTTTAGCTGGTTGACAAAATTTCACAGAGAGTTGTGCTTCAGCTTGTGGGTTATTTGATTACTATTTGTGATTATTAGTAGTCATTAAATATTACTGTAATTGATAAAAATTTTTCCTGCATATGCACACTTGGGTTCTACTTTGATGTGCTGCCACACTATTTAATTTAAAAGATGATGGCACTGCATTAAAACCTTTTTAAAAAGTTTAAAACAGAAGTATTAAATCAAATGTACAATTTATTTGTGGGTCCAGATAGAAAACAAAACAGGAATAATCCAGTTTCTTCAAAAGTAATTGCAGATGAGTTTATCTATAGTCATTGTAATCTCATTTTCTGGCAAAATCCTACATACATTTTATCTGCAGTCTTCCATATTGCAGCATCAGAAAGACATCAAAGCTAGACCCCTAATTCTTGGCTAACAAATCAATAGGCACATGAGCCATATCATTTTTTTTACTGTGTTGCACATTTCAGAAGTGGAGCAAAAGCTGGGGTTTGCAGACAGATCTTGACTCAGATATGTGTTCAGCTATAGAAGACTGAGCTCTGTAATTTGTACCTTGACTACCCATGTGCACTAAGAACATAATCTTTAAGCTCAACAACAAGCTCTATGATTTCTTCAAATGTACATAGAATACCGTGAATGTTGCCTGCTGATGTGACACAGCAAGTACTTGATACTGATATCTGAATTTATTTACACATGAAAAAGTGCTAGATGGTAATTTAAGCTTGTTTTTAAATTCTTTATTTCAAAATGAAATATCCCATATTTTTGTGAGCAGTATGTCTCTTCAAATTGTTATGAAATGTATACCATTAACTGTTGACTTTAACGTCCAAAGGCAATTTATTATCTAAACCTGACTCAGACTTTGAATATGCTCATTTGAATCTGTTTGCAAATTACATGACAATGGCTATATTTATTTATTTATTATTACATATGCAGTTAAACCGATTGAACATTGATTTAACTGATTACATCAATCAGCAACAGCATTAAAACCACCTACATAATATCATGTAGTCAAGGCAGAAAAATGTATTTACATAATGCTATGTAGTCCTGTAAGTAGCGAGTTCAGGCATCTATGGATCATATTTTTTGTTTAGTACGCGAACAGAAGTCTCTAAGGATTATGCATTATGTTGCTTACTTAACAATGTGATCATCTGCAGCTACATGCATGTGTGCATTTGGCAGATATGTGAAACACAATCGCTGCAGTGATGCATACGTTTTTATGGATTACTGAATTAGGTGGATATGACAGCCTTTAGGTTTGCTGACTGGTGGTGTCCCTCTGATACAAAGTCCATTAAGAAATGGTTTGCCAATTTGGCTGCTCTGCTAAATACCCATTGAGATAAACTGCAAATCCAAATGTTAGTCTGTAATTTCAACCGTGTTCTAAAATCAGTTTAACGGTATATGTGTTGTGGCAGCAAATGAAGAAAAAAATTTCACTATTAACAATTTTTTTTTAATGCAGTTTAACCATATACTAGATTTGCAAAACAATTGTTTGACTTGCCTGGATGTCAACAGTTTTGAATTTATATTTGTGTATTCTCCAACTTACCTCATGTTGGTGCAAAGCTATTTGAATTTGGCTTATGTGCCACTTCTTACTTGAAGTCCAGTGAAACATGTAGTGACTGACTGCAAGTTTCTGCTATTAAGTAATATGATACTTAAGTAGTAATATAGATATAGATATAGATATAGATATGTGTGAGTTCTATAATTAGATATACTCGGGATACTCTTTCAGAGATGTAATTATTAGCAATCCATTAAATGTTTTTTTAGACTGAGTATATATATTTTGACAGCAAGTCATAATAAGTAATTTATACTGCTCACAAAAATAGGGGATATTTTATTTTGAAATATCCCCTAATTTTTGTGAGCAGTATAATTAGCATTAAGCTATCAGATTTAAGTAAATGTGCCACATGTGGTTTTGTTAAAAATATTATTTCTTCATGATAGAGTATTTTTCACTAAATTAACTTTAATTCCAGATTTTTAGTATCAGATTAAGCTAATTCAATAAAAGGTTGTCTTGACGATGTGTGCTGGAGAGCCACATCATCCTGGACGACTCTCCCCATCTCTTTTCTCTTTCCACAGTGGGTAAAACTGTTGCTTCTCTATAAATACCCCTATTCCTTTTCACTCTTTCTCTGGCTTTAGGGTACCTTCGTGTCCTCCTCTGAAATTCCTACATTTGAGTTCAGAGGTTGTAACTATGACATGATGTGCGTTCAAGGGGGTTTTGGTTGGGTGGTGAAAATGGACAACATAAGAAAACCTCTGTTTTTTATATTCATACAAGTTTGTTGTGCCTTGCTAAAAGAAAAACAAGCAACCAGGAAACAAAGTTTTATCACATTAGAATCAATAAATCACATAGGTTACAATTGTTTGTTTGCATATTGTTACTGAGACGCCCCCGACTCAAAAAGTCAGGGCTCATGAAAAAATGATGTTGTGTACATGACATTGCGTTGGCGTTCTTCTGCACTCATCTCATTAATACAATATTTTTGACACCAGGAGAAGGCAGCATAATCATACTCTTGTAGATTCCTTGCTCCTGCTCTTGTCCTTGCTTTCTGTGTGGTTTGTGGGTTGGCTGACTTGTATCAGGATGTGTTCTGTCTACAACCCCTGATAAGAAAAAAAGTTGTAATAGTATGGAAAATGCATATAAAAACACACAATGTATCTTACATTTACTTTCACTTTTATTTTATTACCATTCCTTTTCACAACACTTGATCATTTTGGCACAGAGAATATCCAGCAATTAGGTGTTTTTGCAGATTTCTTTTTTTGCATTGTTGAAAAATGCATGGCGTCTCTAGAAAGGGTGACGTCCTGACGGCATTAAATGTTGTTCTAAGATATCAATGTTCTTTTGTACATTAATGCTGCCATCACAGAAGTAGTAATGACCTTTGCCAAGAGTATTGACATGGCATAATACCATGACAGAACCTGTCTTATGGACTTGCTGCTAATAACAGTTTGGATGGTCCTCTTTTCCCTCGA
>JAUZSU010021343.1:0-10743 GCA_034780255.1 Parotocinclus maculicauda
CTCTCTCTCTCTCTGTCTCTCTCTCTCTCTGTCTCTCTCTCTCTCTGTCTCTCTCCCCCTCTGTCTCTCTCTCTCTGTCTCTGCCTCCCCCTCTGTCTCTCTCGGTCTCTGCCTCCCCCTCTGTCTCTCTCTCTCTCTCTGCCTCCCCCTCTGTCTCTCTCTCTCTCTCCGTCTCTCTCTCTCCGTCTCTCACACATTAACACCCACTCCAGACTCTGGGTTATTTCCGTTCTCTTATAAAACCTTCTGAAGACCTGCAGATCCTCCACACTCGGCTCAGGGATGAGAAGATCCAGCTGGATCCCAGTTTGTTCTTCCTAAAAGACGGATGAACTGTTCTTCTCCCAAACTTCTTCTCCAAACCTCCAG
Source organism: Parotocinclus maculicauda (assembly GCA_034780255.1). Taxonomy (NCBI): domain Eukaryota; kingdom Metazoa; phylum Chordata; class Actinopteri; order Siluriformes; family Loricariidae; genus Parotocinclus; species Parotocinclus maculicauda. Next base: position 370 of record JAUZSU010021343.1, read on the forward strand.
GTGCTAAAAACAGCATTTCCATGTTTATACTGGTTTATACTGGTTTATACTGGTTTAACCGATGAACCTGAACTGTCCTTCAAAAGCTTTCTGCATCTGGTGATACTGGTGATCATTCTTACCATCCGTCAAACTCTTCCAGGATCCTGTACTGGTCAACAGAACACCCAACATACCAGCATCTCATACTCTTGACCAGAAACGTGTTCCAAAATCTCATACTGGTGACCATCATAGCGTCCCATCATCTCAAACTGGTGACCATCAACCATCAAACCACACTGGCCACACTAAAACTGCTCGCCCATCCTATAGTGGTTATTATCATTACACTTTATTATAAACGCAGGAAACCCACAATGCCAACTGTTAAGTACAGCAGTGGACCCTGGTAACGGTCTTCATCTCAGGACCACCAGGTGGTCCACCAGGTATAAGAAGTTCTAGAAGATTCTCAGCCCAAAGCATTGAGGATTTGAAGGACTGGAGCGTTTGTGGAGGTAAAGCGAACGTTGAGCAGCACCTAGAAACACCTGCATCTCATAAAGCTGCTCACTGATCTCCTCACTGAGCCCAAACGAAGGCTGAGCTCAGCCCTTACATCACCATCCCGCCGACCGGTCGGGTCCATCAGCCAGAGCATGACTCAATTTCACAGAGCGAAACACAAAGAGCTCTTATGTTCATCACGAACCGTTCCACCATGGAGTGTCAAAACCACGTCAGTGCATCTCATTATTTCGGCTTTTTCCTCACCCTGGCTAAACGCTGACCCTGGAAGGACCGGCGCTCAGTTTGAATCTGGATCCTGTCCGTTATGGACGTTTAAAAAAAAATAAAAATAAAAATTACGCCTAAGAGCAAGAAGGAACGTGAACAGGGACGCTGTGGTCACCTCACACAAACATTATATAAGAGACGAGCTGCAGAGGCTTTTCATATGCACGTCCACATCCGTATGCAGCGCACACACACACACACACACACACACACACGCCTCCAGCACTCGAGCCTTAGAGAATCCATCTGAGATTGGACAGCTCATGATTTCTGATCAGTTCAACTCAATATAAAGTGCAGAAACTCAATTAAACCCTTGGGTCCGGACCCCTGGGTTTGGGGTCCTCGGGACCGACTGGAGGCAGATGCAAGACTCCCTTTCACTCCGAAAAATGCCAAACATCGACCCACGAGTGCGTTTACATGCAGTAATAAATAACTGTACACATTTTCTCTTTACGCACGTAATCAGATTTACGGATCTGGCAACCCGGGAATTAAACGACCCACGGAATTAAAGTAGGTCTACTTTGCGGCCAGAAAATTCTCTTACAAAAGGGCGTGACGTAGCCTTCAAACTTTATTAATTACATAATGAAATCTGCGTTTAATCCCAGGGTTGCCAGATCCCGCAAGCGAAACAAGCCCCCAGGGCTACGAGGCGATTCCTATTACCGATGTAAAATCCAGATTTCATACCCCGTCCAGTAGAACGTAATCCGATGTGAAAAATCAGAGTTAGCTGTGTGTTTAGGATAACTTTGAAATCAGAAATCTGATGATGATCCGAATATTGAATGATTATTGATTGGAATTTGCATTTATATGAATTTAATTTGCTTTTTAATTTGCTTACATGCACTTAAGAATCCGATCACAGTCAGATTTGTCCAGTGATCCAATTATTTGTCGTGATATTATAAAATTCTACAGCTGTTTTTGGACGAGGCTTTGCTTTTGGAGTTGTTGCTCGATCGCTCTTGCAAAAGGGAACGGGCACAACTCTTTAGAGATGTCTTGCAACCGTTTCCAAGGCCGGTGAGCGTCGAGAGACGTTTTGTCCCCGGTTAGGACGTCTTAAGGCGTGATTCTGCCGTCTCTGAGGCGAGCCTCCTCTCTATAATGGCTGCTTGTTGCTGGTGCATTGACAGCCCGATGCTTCCCACGCACAAACAACACCCCGAGCGAGCCCCAGCGCTCCGACGCGGGGCCGCCTGATGCTCGTCGGAGGGTCGTGTGTGTGTGTGTACACGGCTCAAGCTCTGAATCCTAATCGAGCGCGCAGAGGTGGCGATGTGTGGGAACGCAGTGCGCCGGGCTTCCGGCTCTGAGGCGGAGAGCGAGAGGGCGGCTTATGCAATCGTTTTTCTGCACCATTTCACCCCTACGACTACATCACAGGGGGGCGTGGCTTACGAATCCTCGGGGGAATCAAGGGTCAGAGCTTCTGCAACTCCAAGCAACCCCTTAAAATGGTCCACGTGAAGAAAAATGACCGCTTAAAACCTGAAAGGTCCTCCTGAAGAACCAAATCAGGGCCTTGAAAAAATGTAAAAAAACAATGAAAACCATCTTAACCTCAAATCAATCTTAAACAATGCTGAGGAACCCTAAAAAACCCAGAAGACAACCAAGAGGAGAACATGGAACCCTAGAAGAAAACGGACCCCTTTGCAACCCTTATAACAAATGGATAACGTAAAAAAAAACAAGATCACATTGAGGAACCAAATATAATCTATAAAAACCTCGTATAAAAAGCCAGAAGAACCAAGAGAAATCTTAAACAATCCAGAAGAACCCCATGTCAGGTCTGAACGTCAGTCTGATTAAGATCTGCAGCTAAGCAAGAGGCCGCACATCACCAGAGGTACAGCTGTGACCGAAGTTCTGCAGTGGGACATTTGGAAGGGGGCCTGAACGCTCCGAACCTGGATCGTCCCGACAGATTTTAAGGTGTTCGATTGAGGGTGCCAAAACTTTTGCACGAGCCTGTCTGATACGTTGCGTCACTAACGTAAATCCAGCCCCAGCCCTGGTGTGATTACTTAATCCTGAACCAGCAGCGGCACATCCTCTAGGCGTGCCAAATAAACAGAAGGTAACTGGAGCACCTTAGGTTGAACCTGTACAGAACAAGTTCCAAACCGAAACGACAACAAACAAAAACATTGTTACGCCGAAAAAAAAAATCAATGAATAATCTCACAAGAAAACCACGTGGAACCTTTAAACCCAGAGAAAAAATCCCCAGGAGAACCCTGAAGAAGAAAAAAACAAAACATCTGGTCGTGGAAGAACCCTAAACAAAACTGAAACCCCTAAGAAACCGTACAAAACCCAAAAGAATTCATGAAGAAAACGTGGTAAACATAAGAACCAAGAAAAACCCAGAAGAAACCCAGAATAACCCCAACCAACCCTGAAGAAAGGAAGAGGAACCTCATAAGGACCAAGAAAACCCAGAAGAAACCCAAAAGAACCCCAACCAACACTGAAGAAAGGAAGAGGAACCTCATAAGGACCAAGAAAACCCAGAAGAAACCCAAAAGAACCCCGACCAACCCTGAAGAAAGGAAGAGGAACCTCATAAGGACCAAAAAAACCCAGAAGAAAGCTGACCCTCGCGAAACGAAACTGGATAAGACACCAAAGACAGCCGCGTTGACCTCAGAAGTATTATGAAGAATCTTAAATAATCCTGAATGATCCTTAAACGGTCCATCTGAAGACCACCTAAAGAAAAATGGCCGCTTAAAACCTGAAAGAACCTCCTGTAGAACCAAATAAGGGCCTTGAAAAAAAAAAAAGAAAACCATATTAACCTCAAATCAATCTTAAAGAATCCTGAAGAACCCTAAAAAAACCATACATGGAACCATAGTAGAAAACTGACCCTTTCACAACCCTTATAACAACCGGATACCAGTTTGAGGAACCAAATATAATCCATAAAAGCCAAGTAGAAAGCCAGAAAATCCAGGAAGAACCCTAAAAACCCAGAAGAAAACCAAGAGGAGAACAGGGAACCCCTAGAAGAAAACTGAGCCCTTCACAACCCTAATAACAAATGGATAAGACAGAAAAAAATAAAAACAAGAAAAACCATTGAAGAACCAAATATAATCCATAAAAGCCTGGTAGAAGGCCAGAAGAACCAAGAAGAATCTTAAACAATCCAGAAGAACCTAAACTGTCCATCTCGGGACCCTTAAAGATCTGAAGGAACCCCTAAAAACAAAGGGGAAATCCCAGAAAACTCCAGAAGAATCAAACACCTTTAAGCTCTAATATATACATACATATAGAGATAAATAAAAGCTAAGAGTTAATCGCGATTCCGGAGCGATATATCGCGCAGGATTTAACCAACACTGCGGGAGATTTGTGCGACCAGAACTTTTGGTTCTGGATCTATTTGCCACTGCGGGAGCTAAAAATCGAAGGTGGGAATGAGCAGAACTTCTCCGGGTAGATGGTGGGATGAGGAACCGCAAACACTGTTGCACCAGAAAGTTTGTAAACCCAGCCTGATCTCTGCACTCCATTAGGATGAGCACGAGAAGGAGAAGGAGAAGGAGAAGGAGGAGAAGGAGGAGGATGGTAATGGGGTCGTGTCCTACCTTGCAGGTTCTGCACGCGGATGTCGCTGATCTGGCCGATCAGCTCCTCGCGCTCGAACCAGTCCCTCCACTCCTGACCGGCCATGATGGAGAGAGAAGCTTCTCCTCTGCACCTGGTGCTGGAAAAAAAAGTCTCCCTTCAAAGCCGTCCCATGTTCCTCCGTGCTTCCACGGGGCCAGAAATCCTCCTCCTGTCTACGCTAACAGAGCTCGAGCTCCTTCTGGGTCCTGCAGGATCATGGTGAGGATGATGATGATGATGAGGATGAAGAGGAGGAGGATGAAGGTGCACCGAGCTCCAGTTCCGCGCGACTGATGGCAGTGGAGGGAAAATGCAATGCTACGCAATGGAAGCGGCACCTGGCTCAGATTTCCCCGAGGCTCCCAGTGCACGCCTACTCCCAGGGTTGCCAGATTGGTGCTCTAAAGGTTGCCAGTTCGTTAGGTTCTGCATACAGCACTGCCTGTCACTTGGTAGGGCCGTGACCCAACCATGCCAGTTCTATCACGCGTTCTTTGGCACCTTAGGAGACACGGTAATGGCATGTCACGTTTTACAGGGGCACCGGTGTCACGTTGGTGGCACAATGCCCGATTTCGGTGGCATAAGATGCCAATGCCAATCCACGTTATTCGTTATGGCACCCAAGGCTGTATGAGTTCTGTTCACACACAAAGAACCTCTCTGCATGGAATTTGGCTCCAGGCGTGTGAAGAACATACCAAAGTCCAAACAGGTAGTACCTACGTACTGTACGTGGCCCGCTCAGCCTTCAAAGCCTGCGGTAGTTATGCCACATACATGGCAACCATGCCGGGGTTGACCCCTGAACACCAACATTTTCTGTAGTTCTGTCGTTGTATGGTTTATAGCGGTGTGAATTGGGACATCTGGCAACCCAGGCCACTGCAGTATTCCTGTGGGAACGTGAAGGCTTTGAACACAAGTCTGCACAGCGTTGCCAGATTATCCACGAATCCTCCATTTGGGATATTTTTAACAGTCCGGAGCTGGGAACATTCCTCTTCTGACAGAGGGACAAAAGGAGCACCGGCGTGCCCGAGGGCATTCTGGCCTGACCCTTGACCCGCCTGATTTGACTCAGATGTCAGGGCCGTGGGTCGAGTCGGTCCGTATTCGTGGCGGACGCGGTAATGGGAGTCGAGGAGGTTTTGATTCAGGCCACGAAACGACGTGTAATCCATGGACAAAGGTCCAAAGCGTGTTTGGTGTCGTAGTGAAGAAGAAAAACAGAATGAAGCTTCCACCAGCATGCTTCACAGTTTAAAACGTTTGTTCTTGTTTTCGTCTGGCCTTAAAACGTTTTTCCACTTGGAATAAAAAGGATAATTAAAGCTTATTTCTTGCTACGCAGATCAGAATTGCGTACGGCCTGTGAGCTTTGACGCCGGTTCAAAACCAGTGCTGCTAACCAGTCTGTCATCACCATTTACTGTTAAGTTCTGAACGTTTTGGTCTGCTCGGTTTCTTTCAGCTTGTTATCACAGATTTTCACGCTCCATGGTGGCACTTCTCCACCATCCCACTCATTCACAGCGGGCAGATGGTCATGACTGGTGATTTGCCATTTCAGTGCGACACAGAGTCAGATTAAATGGGAGCTTTAGTGATTTTACTTCGCCTCCAGATAATAAACACAGTCCAGAAACGTCAAGTGGTGCGACCGTCCTGAGCGTTTTACCTACTCCCAAACCCAGCAAACCCCTCCCTCAGGCACATCTCTAAAGCAGCGTGGTACGTTCTGGTTGTCGAGAAGGTTCAGAGAAGTGAGCACCTGCCGTAATAACGAAGAAGCAGTAAAAGGGCGTCCACAAACTTTTGGCTTTAGGTCACTTATAGCCAGGGAGATTTTGTTCCTTGCTGGACTTCCACTTACACGTTAGGCTCGTCTGAGCTTCCTCGGAAGCATCTAGAAGGTCCACGTCCTCCACATGGCTGAAAGTCGACGCCCCGCTTGTCCCGACCAGCTGGCTGCAGATGCAAACATCATGCAAAGTGGTGGACGGAATTTAAATAAGCCTGCAGGAAAGGAAGCGCAAGGCCGACCTCGGACCAACCCACGTCCCACCGCCGGCACGGCGAGTCTGATCTCATGAAACACGACGAATCCAGGGTCGCTAACGCACTTCTGTTTTAGCATCATCACAGGATTATTATTTAGTAATATTAATATTGATTTGATTTTCATTTTAGCAGCAATAATCTTATTTATTTACTTTCCAAAAACCCAAGGCACAAAGTAATCATAAAATACAAAGGAATAAAGTAATAAAAAAATGACAGTAATTAAATATAATTAATTAAATTATTATATATATACTTAAATATCTTATTTTTTAATATAATTTTGAAAAATTGATTAAAATTTATTTGAATTTATATTTAATTTGTATTGATTTATTTTATATATATTAAATACTTAAATATTTTATTTTAATATAATTTTGAAAAATAGATTTAAATTTATTTGAATTGATATTTAATTTGTATTGATTTATTTTATATATATTAAATACTTAAATATTTTATTTTAATATAATTTAAAAAATAGATCACAATTTATTTGAATTTATATTTAATTCGTATTAATTTATTTTATCTATATATATTATACATAATAAATACTAAAATATTTTAATATAATTTAGAAAAATAAATAAAAATTTATTCAAATTTATATTTAATTCGTATTGATTTATTATATAAATATTATATATATTAAATACTTCAATATTTTATTTTAATATAATTTTAAAAAAATAGATAAAGTATTTTAATTTATATTTAATTCGTATTGATTTATTATATAAATATTATATATATTAAATTCTGAAATATTGAATTTAATATAATTTTTAAAAATAGATTAAAACTAATTTAAATTTATATTTATATTTAATTCAAATGTATTTATTTTCTTCTTAATTCTCAAATTGATAAATAAACTTGGTTTGGAATCAGAATCATCGGCTCCATACGTAATATAAAAATCCACCGGTACATGGGATCGACTTGTTTGTCCAGGACGTCCCACAGACACAGTCAGATTGTGATCTGGTGAATTTGGCGAACAGGTTAACACCTTAAACTTATTCCTGAAGTTTTTGCATCGCGTGCCTTGTTTTATAGGATATAATATTTTATTTTTGAATCTTTTTTTTTTTAAATAATAATAATAATAATAATAATAGTAACGGACCCGACCAGACCTCAGAGGACCTGTCGTTACGTCCTGTTTGTGGAGGAATGCCCAGCTTCCTGCAGGTTAATGTACCACCACTTTACACACAGGACGTGTTTACACTCCGGCCCGACAGAAACGCCAGCGCAAACGGACACGGGGTGTGATCGTAGAGGAACCGGCTGCTTATTTGTTTAAAATCGAACCGTTCTTGTGGAACAAACTCCGACAGTGCGGTTATGGATCAGCAGATAGATCACACACACACACACACACACACACACACACACCTGCAAGACAAACAACCAGGGATAAAAACTGACCCCAGGTAATAGCAATGATTAACCACGGAGACAAGTGTTAGTGTGTGTGTGTGTGTGTGTGTGTTACTGTGTCCTGTACATTAATGATCCACTTTCAGACTTAAACTAAATAACAATCCCACAAATAAAAGCCGGACCCATTTCTACCTGTTTCAGAGCTCGGACTTGGCCGCTCGGATTTAAACTAAAAGCCTCTTCTTTGCCTTACAGACTAGATTTGCGTACAGTCTGTCAGGCTTAGGTCCTTCAAAGTCACTACACACGTCTCTCGGTAGCTTCTCTGTTCAATATCCTAAATGACTGGTCATCCAGTTTGAAGTTATGGCCCACCGGAGGGATTCTGGCCCACCTTGTCTCACAGACAGGTTGGATTTTAGACCAAGAAATTCAACCATGGTCTCATTTGACCCTAAAACGATCATCCAGTTTTATATTCTTCATTTTTTTGGGTCCCTTTTTGAAGCTTCGTCCATCCAAGGTTTGTTGGGGGGGGAGATTTTCCTTGCCACTGTCACCCTAGGCTTGGTCGGTTTGGGCTGAGAAAAGTGTAGCACTGAAACGCTTCCAACACCATCCGGAATTTAGTCCTAAACTGAACCATGACCTCCGAAGCACAGGCGACGGGTTTTTCCTTGCCACCGTCTTTAGCTCCAGCGAGTCGTTAGGCCCCATCGTTAACGGCCATAATGTGACACCTGTCACACGTCGGATTAAATGTAATTGTGTCAGAAGCTGCTCAGCACGTTGGACGAGTTAAACGGGGCGCTTTAAACGCCGGAATTTCCCCCGAGGCAGGGAATTCGATTGAAATAACCGCTCGGCACAACAGGGGCGATCTACAGGTCGAACCTTGAGGAAGGTGGGCTACGACGTGGCACAGGTTCCACTCCTGTCACGCAAATCGCAAATTGCCGCGCTGCCCGAAACGTCCGGGACTGTTCTGCGTTCGCACTGTAGTTCTTGTATCGGGACCTATTAAAGTTCCTAATTCGGGGAAATAGGTGTCTCTAAAGTGGCACCGGTTGGGCATGAAGCTGATATCGTTTAGAAAACGACTTTCTCTAGCTCAGAAGGTTAAGGGGGGCGGAGGATGGGGTGGTTATGGGACGAAAAAAGGGAACAGCCGCCCTGGGAATGATTAACCCGAAACGCGTCCGGAGATATGTGGGTCGCTCCGGAGCGGGAGCATGAAGTGAGGAGGCAAGACGGGTTTAAGGTTGCATATTTACTGGCAGATACAAAAATAGTGGTTTAATACAATCAGCTTTAAGTTAAGCAGGTCATCCAATTTAACCCCGAGTAAGAAAATAACACGGAACCATCTTTCTTTAAACCAATCACAACGAGGGCGTGGTTACATTCGAAACGGTCGTGTGTCTCCCCCTCAAAACCCAGGCCAGGTCCGGACCGTGCCCCCATTAAAGGGAAACGTTGGTGCCCGGGTACGGCGGCGTCGACTATTTCAGAGGTTAGCGTGTGTGTGTGTGTGTGTGTGTGTTTAAGCGAGATGAAGAAGCCTAAAAATAAAGACCCGGTGACGTCGCATGCTCGGCGAGACCGTCCCAGACCTAAAACGGCGGCTAATTTTGGTCCCCGTTGCCGTGGAAACGCTCAGAACCCGCCGAGAGGAGCGAGCGCCGAAAATAACCGGGGCTCGGAGGTCAGAACCGTGGAGAACGAAAATCCTGAGATCTTACGGAAATGGAAAGATGAAGAAAAAAAATAAAATAAAAAAAAAAACGTTTTGGGGCCGAAACTGGAGGGCAGAGTTGGCTGTGTTTGAGGGAGGGGACCCTGGTCGGGGGATCTGGGCTGCAACGGTGACGGGGAACGGGCTTTGGTCCGCCTGCTGCGCTGGGCGATGCCTAAATCAGACCTCAGGGGCGTCCGGTGTATATAGAAATAAACTCGGCTTAAGCAAGCGACGCTTTTTTTGGTCTAATCTATGAACAAACACAAAGCTTAGAAAGCGATCAGAGGCTCCCGGACGACCTGCGTTATAATTAGAGATAAGCCTTACTGTAGCTCGTTAGTGCCCCGCCTTCATCTTAACCCCACCCTCACCTTTATAATCTGGTTTCGGTTCGTTTCTCGAATAAACGAGGGCTGCTTCTTAAAGAAATGCTCCCACAAGATCAACAACGCCCAGTTTGCCTAGCCTTGTGGGGACGTTCGGTCGGAGACGAGGCCCATGGGATCGATGCATTTCTGTCAGGGTTCGAATCTTATAAAGGATCAATCAAGGCCGAGAATCTGACAAATAAACTAAAATAAACTCTAAACAGAACAAAGTGTGTGAATCTTCACTTGTGCGTCTGCCTTTAACCGTATTTGGTCACCTGAACGTTTCTTCATTACGACATATTTTAGCGCTGGAGGCTGTAATACCCATGAGAGTGTGTGTGTGTGTGTGTGTGTGTGTGTGTGTGTGTGTGTGTGTGTGTG
>JAUZSU010021354.1:0-10742 GCA_034780255.1 Parotocinclus maculicauda
AAATCCCGCCTATGCCAAGCTGCCACAGTTGGGTCCTTGAGCAAGACCCTTAACCCACAATTGCTTGGATTGTAAGAATATATCAGTTGTAAGTCGCTCTGGATAAGGGCGTCTGCTAAATTCCGTAAATGTAAAATGTTTAGGAGTCACATTAAAAAAAGGTTAAAAAGAAGTGTTCTTGAAGATTTTGGAAACTAATGTAATAACTTCTTCTGATTGTCATAATTTGTTGTCTCTATCACTGGGATTTATTTGTTCTGTTATGTTCTTAACTTATTATATGTGCATCACGGTATGCTGAAAATCACTTCATGGCATAATCAATATTCTTAAAATTAAGTATATGACTTAAGACTGTGTATGACTTATATAAGACTGTGTGTCCAAAAGAGTCCAAAAAGCCACAATATAGGTACAACCTAAAACAAAACTAAATTGTGATGACATATGCTCAGACCCTGAACGATTAAGCACAATGTAAGCATGGGCTGGCAGAGGAGTGTGTATATATGTGTGTGTGTGTGTGTGTGTGTGTGTGTGTTCTTGGGGGACACTACAAGGCAGCTGGGCATAGTGTAAATACGGTTTCAGTTCTGTTACCTTAATGTCATGTTGGCATCAATGGCTATATCCATTACAGGAGCAAACTTCCAACTGCACTCATCAAACACATTCACACTTGGGTAATTTAGAGACACAAATTGACCTAACGCATGTCTTTGGAATGTTGGAAGAAACCAAAGTACTGGGGGAAAACTCACATGGGAGAACATGCAAACTCCTCTATGGAGTAGTCAGATGACACTAACCCCTTGCGCCACTTCCTTTATCTTATATAAGCACTTGCCTTATGATTTTCTGAAATCTGGCAGTGACTCTATTGATTTAAGATCATAGCGTGCTGATGATATCATGATATCAGCATGCTATGATCTTAAATCAGTAGAGTCACTGTCAGATTTCAGAAAATTATCTTAATTTTATCCAAGTAACTACATTATAGACTGTGTATATATTTACTGCAAATATAGGTGGATAAACATTTTTGGTTCTGCTTAAAAGACTCCTAGTAAAAGCGGTGGAAATGCTGTACATGTAAGTGCAGGAGAGCACAGTTATTTATGCTTTCTCTCACACTTTACTTTGCTTTTGTGTGTGTGTAGCTGGGTGGTGTATCAGGAGCCCAATTACAGAGGAGCCCACTACATCCTGGAGAGGAAAGACTACAACAGCTTCACAGACTGGGGAGCACAGAGTAGCACTGTGGGTTCCATGCGCAGAGTTCGCTTCAGCTGATCGCCTCCTCTTGATCCTGCAACCAAAAATCCCTCCAAACTCGCTCATTTTGACGTTTTTACACTCGGCACGACAGCCACAAGCAATCCATACTCCAGCAGAAACACTATTTTGGTAATAAACTTCAGAAAAAACTAACTAACTATCGTCTAATGGTTCATTGTACCGGGATGATTTGTGGAACGAGGAATATACATACTTAACATATATAATATACTGCTCACAAAAATGAGGGGCTACTTTAAAATGAAATATCCCATAGTGAAACAGCTCCTATTTTTTGTGAGCAGTGTGTATTAACTATTTAACTGCTCTAGGTGGTGAGGAAACTTTGAGGTTTGTGAGGCAGTTTGCGTTTAACGTTTGGGCGCCCCCTTGTGGTGTGTAATGCACTTTAGATGCGTTCTAAATCTGACACCAAACGCGACAAGTTAGTAGCTTAACTCTAAATCTAACAAATTCATTTATGATTTGTTATAGTTGTACAGTTATTTGGCTCGTTGTGAAATGACACAGGTCTTCAGAAGTGCTTCCAACTTCACTCCCCTTACAGCGCCTCTTGTAAGGTAAAAGGAAGCCATGAGAGTTGAGAGAGGTCATTAGCTCAAAAGTTCACACCTTAAGACTTCCACTGCCGAATAATGAATAACTGGGTTCAGTAAAGACATTTAAATGCGTTTTTGTGTGTTAGTTTAGGCCGAATGCATTCACTGTTGTGTCACAATATTCGAACTACACTATATAAAAAATAACTGTTAAGTCCTGTCCGGATTCATGAAAGTGTCTTAAGAAATAAAATCCTCTAAACTGTGTGTTTTAACTACTTTTATAAGGGAAAGGTTACGAAATACTATTCGATCCTATTTTTAACTCTTAAGTACAATTCTAAGAACAAGTGGCAGTCTTGAAAACATTATGTTCTTAAATGTGTTTGTTTTCTTAATTATCTCATTCTATTTTCTTAACTTTGAGTGTCTTAGGTTGTAAGCATAGAAAATTACCAAACTTCAAACAGTTTAGTTATTGGAATTAAGGCCAGTGTTATTTTCAAAAGAGGATTTGTTGTCTATTTATTCTACCAATGCCTTTATTTTGTTATAATTACTTTTTATTATATAAAAGCAGATTTAAAATATATTTTTGGTATTTTTTTACTATATTGGTTGATATTTTTCTGATGTTGGTTTAATATTTTCCCTTAATTTTGCTGGACTCTGAGGGGATTAAACTAATAATGCAAATAACAATAAATAAAAAATGTATATGGCAAGCTGTGAAATGCACTATAGCTCACATAGGAAAACAGTAAATTTTTTCTTACGGTAATATTCTAAATCTTTTCAAGGTGCTTGCGAGAACCGCATTTAAGAGCATTTCTTAACTAACTTCTTAATATTTGCTTTACAGCCGTTTTTCCTAAGAAATCAGTTGTAAATGCCGCACCGGTCACCCCAAAATGTTCACAACCTTTTCATCCTTTTTTAAAAATAAATGATCTACCCTCTGTGATGCATGAATAGGTTAAGGATTCATACTTGCCATACTTTATCAGAGTTTATTGGTATTGTATCTTGATCTTGAGAGCATCAGTTGTTTGGGGCCCCCAGGTCACCCTGTGACCCTGAGCAGTGCTATAAGTGCTTAAGCCCTCAATGCTCCAAACGCTTCAAGCACAGCTGTAAGCCTTTCTGTGCACATGAGAGCATATGATAAGGAATTCACACGGGTTTAGCGCTGGCTCCTGGCTCCTACGCACATGCTGGGTCCTGCTCCGTGTCGACTGGGTAAGGGGTATTTCCGTGAGCCGTGGGAGCAGCAGTTGCTCGCCTCCTGTCGGCCTGATGACACCGAAATCCAACTCTCTCAGAGCCACTCAGTCAGTGTTCAGCGCTGGTGCTGAGATACAGGCTAACGCCAGCTGATGCCTCTATTATTGCAGGACTGGCACACAGACAGTTTGGCATGTTACAACACTCACTGATTTGTAGGTAGATTCCAGTCCTTGAGGGAGACAGGACTGGCATTTAATGATCTCATCAAAAACATATCGTTCCAAAATAAGGAATTCTGTACTTCTAGCTCATAAGAACATGCAATAGTACTTATTCACCTAAGCATCTTAGTCTTCACTGAGACTATGGAAACTAAGATCTAAGATTCAGGTTCTAGTTCCGGTAGTGCTTTCTTGCTGGTTTGGACAACACATAGTCGTTACTCTAGCTAGCAGTGAAACAGCCTGTTGCTTAAGCCTGTATTTTCTGGTATAGGTGGTTGCTGAATAAACATAAACAGGCCAAGCAATCAAGGGTTAAAGTTCTTATTTCCAAAGAACCCTTTGTGACTGGGATATTTCTGTAGTGGAACTTCAAACACAGTCAGGGGTCCAGTACCGTATCAACAGCACCGCCACATATTGTGTGGACAGAGAATACAAAAGTTGATAAAAGGCAACAAATTCAAGTATTTCAATAACACTTTTCACAACAGAGCATTGTGTCAAAGCAGCTTTACAATGATCTAGGTTCAAAGCCCAAATTGAGCAAGCCTAGGGTGACAGTGGAAAGGAAAAACTCCCTAAATGTTAGAAGGAAGAAACATTAGGAGGACCAAGACTCAAAAAGGGAATGACCTCCCTGTGCAGCCTAGATGATTTCCTTAATAATTAAACTAAACCCCCTTATAGACAAGCTTATAGTAATAGTACATAAAGTGGAATGGAATATGTTGACTATGATGAATTACAACTTACAAAATACAACATTAAGTAGAGAATACTTAAACAGAAAACTGAAAATGACAACGTATAAAAATATACCAATAGATGTATCAGGATTATTTTGTGCAATAAACAGAGTAACTGTAGGTTCTCATGTCCTTAGCGGCAAAGATTTGTTTGCATTGCACGCTCAGTCGAGCAGAGAAGAGGAGAGGGAGTTATTGCCCTCTGATGAGTTCTGGGGAACAGTATGGGAACTGCTAGACTGCATGTTACCACAAGAGAGTCAGATATCTCTCACCAACTGTAAAGCAGTAAGCTGGAGCAATGGGTTGAAATTTGCATTTACCATTACAGGAGAATGTCAGGGTATGTTGAGTGCCACGGTGGTGCCACGGATAGCGTTTATCAACTCGCAACTCTACAGACCTCCTGTTTAGGCTCTGCCTCTGTGAAGTTTGCATGTTCTCCTTGTGTTTACTTGGACTTCCTACAGTCCAATATGTTTGCTAAATCCATGTGTGTGTTATGTCAGTATGAGTGAGTGAGTGTGTGATTGTGTGCATGTGCCTTAAAATGGATTGGCGTCCTGCAGTGTTCTAGCACCACACATCAAAGTGCATGACTGAACCTAAACAGGAGTGAACGTAATATTAAAGGAGACAAAATACAGACACTACTAGCATTGCAGTCTCCATCGTCAGATGTCATTGCTAGATCTGTTTCGCCTTCACTCGCCTTGAAGTGGTTTGTTCAATTTGCAAATTTATGTTGGAAATCAGTTGCCATTAAAGACAGCTCATCAGCTAATTACCACTGTGCTGATTATGAGGATTAGGACAAAACGCAGGAGTCAGCTGTCCATGACAGGCTTAAACCAGCTAAGGTACAAGCAAACATACTCAGCAAAACTTAGAGGGATCATACTGTAAAAACTTAGGGACAGGGAAATAAGCAGATGGCAAGATGCAACAAATGCTGTCCAATGCTGTTGACTAAATTATAAAAATATACAAAAATGTATAAAGATACAAAATATGCTGCAAATAGAACTCCTTATTATTTTTCCATGTTTTTGGATGTACATGTTGGAGCTCAAATTTTCTGGTGATGTTTTGTCTCACTGATCAGATTTATTTAGCATAGAACTAGTATCGGCTTATGAACTGAACCCTATCGATCGTGACTGGCAGATGAGAGCTTGTCCGTGGATTTGTTACTGAAAGATGTGTACAGGAATGGCCGTCAGTTTTGTTGGGGGCTAGCTCAAGCAGAGACGCAGATCTGACCATGTAAACAGACTGTGGTAAATGAGCATCTGGGGGATTCGGGGCCTGATGGATAGCATATGAATTGTGGGCTGCTTTGTATGTAACAGAATCGAGAGAGTGTCACGGAAACCATTCATAAGTGCTCAAAGGACTGCCTTGGGTGGTCAGTTTCAGCTGCAATCGACTTACCTTACAGAGGAAAACCCCCAGACCATCATCTCCAGTGCTGGAGTGAACACAGAAAGACATGTGTGGGTGTGAGTAGGAAAACTGGAGTAGGCAGAAAGGAAAGGAGGATGAGCTTTGAGATGCCCATTCAACTCTAAATCCTAAAAAAGCAAATCCATGTTTTTTTCTCCGTTTAAACCAGTTGCCTCAAACATAAAGCATGTGAGCCTAACCACAGCTTTTCCACTGCTAATCTCTCTCTTTTCCTCTCGCTCTGTCTTGTTCTCTCTTCCGTACCCACGCTATTTCCCTCTGGTCTAAACAATACCCAGAGCTCATCAAAGTGTGTATAACGAGACAGCATCACATTACTTACGCAACGCTCTGCGTCCCTAAACCGAGTTTCAAACGTATCCACTCCCAAAACATCTGCATTAGGATTGCTTTTTTTATTCCTTACTTTATTCTTGAATTTTCTTGGCTGGAAAAAGTATACAAATCATCGTACTGAATAATTAGTAGAACCTTCGGGCGTACTCACACTATACCCGGTTGGCTTGTACCATTCCAGAGCACGATTGATGCCCCCGACAGCCTGCACTCATATGTGCTTTTGAAAGAAAGTCGTGCTTGCAAAGCAAAATGGACTTTATGGTTTGATGTAATTTGTATCTTTTTTGGAATTCTTATACACCCTATGCCTCAGGTATCTTGATATATATATACAACGCTGTGATTTTCACATACCTACATGTATAAGAAGATTTTTACGAAGGCAGATGATGCTATGTTCCATGCTCGAGCATGGTTAGCATACCAAACCCAGGCATGATACCAGTCGAATG
Source organism: Parotocinclus maculicauda (assembly GCA_034780255.1). Classification (NCBI taxonomy): domain Eukaryota; kingdom Metazoa; phylum Chordata; class Actinopteri; order Siluriformes; family Loricariidae; genus Parotocinclus; species Parotocinclus maculicauda. Next base: position 6,297 of record JAUZSU010021354.1, read on the forward strand.
AACTGTGCTTTGGGGGTCAAACATGCTCTGGTACAGTACAGATCACCTGGAGTGCGAGTAAACCCTTGGTTAGCTTCAGTGCATTTAGACCATTTCCTGCATGAACAACATTATAACTGGCTAATGGTTCTGTTTTTTTTCATCATCAAGCTGCTTGATTTTTCAAGTAAGTTATGAGTGCATCGTTCATCTCGTCATTCAATCATTCATCGTCATACCTGCTTCCTCTACTTCAGGGTCATGGGGAGCTGGGGAGCAACCGGTACTGCAATGATACAGTGACTGTCTTCTCCAATTAGAACGGGTGTCTTCATACTGTAGGGGCCAAAAGTCTGAAAACTACTTGTTTTGCAGTGAGACTAAATTGGTACTGGTTGGTTTTCTCATAAATTCCAAAGACATGCATTAGGTTAACTGGCTACTCTAAATTGGCCAGTTATGAAGTGTCCAATGATGGCGATTATTATGAATAAATAAATAAAAAAACAAAAGTGAATTTCACTATAAACATAATGACCCAGAACACCTCAAAGATTTGCAACAACTAGGCCTACTTGAAGACCACAGTCCACAGTCACCTGACCGAAAGCCCATTGAGCATTTATAGGGGCACTGGAAGACAGAGAAAGTCATGCATTCAGTAACATCACTGAATTATTTGAAATATTAAAAATATCGTTGAAATATTGTATGATCATACTGGACAACATGAACCATCAGAAGTTACAAAAAGTCTATGCTTGCTCTAGTGCTTATTGTCATTATATCAAAAGAGTTGAGAGAAAATTGCCAAATAAACGCGTTTTACCTAGTGGTCTGATACGTTTGCCCTCCTCTGTACTGTTGCTCATGTAGTGTCAAATTCAAATCAGTTTTGTATAAAAAGATGTAAATAATGCAAAAAAATCCAAGTATAAACTAAGTTCCTCCTCACTGTTAGTTGTGCACGTCTGATCAACAGCTACAGAACGTGAGTGTTCCTAAAGGATTATCTAGCAGTTATTAAATACATGGGCATGTATACGTTTTTAGTCTGGATTGCAGATCATTAGTCCGTTTATGAAATATACGAAGTATAAAAAGGACTTTTGATGTTAGCTTGTGTAGAATGTGTCTGTTGTTATGACTTGGATTAAAGATCAGAACAAGTTACTGAGTAATTGGTGCAGAAATCCTTCAAATGCATAGAGAACAGGTTTTTAACGTCTGGGCTCTGGGTGGCCTTTGATTACGCTTCTTGGCTTACAGCCGTGTTATCAGTGCATCTACATATCGTGGCACTCATGTGGAGTCTGCCTCGCCGAATTCTCGAAAACTCTTAGCCATGTTTATTTTAATCTTGATGATCAGAGTATCGCTGAGTTGCTTAATACAAAGCTAGTGCTATTAAATGCATAGCAAATTACTGCAGGGTTTTAAAATGATTTTTAAGTTCATGCCAAAGTACAGCTCTCGTCTGGAGAATGTGGCAACGCTGTTTCGAGGGATTTCCCCATTTGAGGTCGTAAGCCTTTAAATCAAGCGCAACCGGCTTCATCACGTGAGGAACTGCACGAACAAAACACTGATGCCTTGTCCAATTTTACCTTGGCTAAATTGGGAATTTCCAATCATTTTGCTTTGCCTTAAGGGCGATAAAAATGATTACAGCTTCAGTTTCTCTGCAACTGAAAACACATTAAGGAAACATTTATTCATTTATATGTATTAGCCCATTTAAATGATCGGGGTCATTGTGGGACCAGGAAACCCTTCAGTGGCCAGCTGCTGAACCCTGGGCATGGAGCTTGCAATGTGAACGTGTGAGGGTGCGGTTATGGAACCCTGAGCTGGACTGGCGTCCTGTCCAACGACTACCTCTGCCTGTGCCCAGTAAATTCCAGGATTAGCTCCGCTTTACAATTCTTACTAGCTCCAGGTTAAATGAAGTGGGTTATTACCAACCAGAGGAAAACATCTGGTACACATAAACAGGGTAATACAGAGTCTTCCTGTCTAAAAACAGCAGCTGATGGTCCGGCTTTTCACTTAACATGAGCGAGAACTGATATTGCACGTAATGCATTAGTAAAAAAATGATTCTTTACTTGTTTTCTTTTTCATAATGATGAGTTTTTGTAACCTACACCACTGGTGCGACTTCTCAGTTAATCTCTCCAACTTCTAATTTGGATGCACCCATTTGTATATTAATCAATGACCCATGGAAGGTAAGTAAAATCTAAGTAAGCTTTTACCAAGAGGTACCGCCAACCCTGATTTGAAATCAACACAAGAACACACAAAAAACAGGATCACACACATTTGTAAGTTTCTTTTTTTTCCCTTTAGAAATGTATGCATTAAAAATCAGCAAAGCATTGCACTAGAGAAAGTGAACATTTCTTTTTGTCCAGGCTGGATTGTGAAATTCTCCAACTTTGCACATTTTATATTTCACAAGCAGCTCTAATTTATAACAAAAGGGAATTAAGGGGACAAAACCTGAAACATTCTTATAAAAAACAAAAAATAAAACGCTATACGATATACTAGTTGTAATACGTCATAATTGAAATGCTTTTTTGTAAAATAAAATGAAATGTTTTGCTTGTAAAGTTTGTCTTTAAATGTGTGAAAGACCTAATAAATTAAAATGATTGCAAATAGTTAAATATGTATGTAAATGTACTTTTTATGAACTTCACATATTAATTTTTGGATTTTTGGATTTAATTTGAATTCATTTGGATTTAATTTGGAGTCAGTTATCAGCTAAAACCACAGATCTTTTATAGAAGGGCTTACATTTTACTCATGTTAGTCCTAATATTTGTTTTTATCTACATTTTGTCCACAAAATTTCTTGTTACAGCAAAAACTACAAAAGACTTGATCCCAGACTCATTGCTGGCAATCCTTGATGTACAAATTGTGCAGAGAATGTGAACAAAGGGTGAAGCAAATGCTAAATCACCCTGCATAATAAGTAGGCAGCAAGGGTGTTAAGGTATACTAGGTACTACTAGGTACTAGATATTGAGACAGACCCGATGCACACTCTGTACATTAATCTGCACAACATCATGCACTCACAAAAATGCGCGTGAACCGCGTGGAATTCTAACTAGCACATCTTTTAAAAATGCTTGCATTTGTGGTCGCGATCTAAAACCCTGCAATCTAAGTTTAGTTAGTACCTGCTAGCTTAAGGAAATGTCTACTAAGCTAAAAACAAAACTTTTGTGGAAATCTCCATAGTTTCAGTTAAGTATTACTTTTGAGCTTCATTGGGCGATATTTAAAAATGAAATGAAATAATTTTTATCCAATAATTTGTGAGCAGTATATTTCTGTGACTGGTGCTTTACTAGCCACGATGTGGAGCAGCTCATATCAGAAAGCAGAAGATAGGGTGCTGTAACGGGCACAGTTAACGCTGTCATGCATCTACATGAAAACATTTTTGCTTAAGTGAACCATCGGGTCTACATTCTTGTACAGTATTGTGCAGAACCACTTTAAGCCTTTTATCCTCCGCTGCCACTCCCTTCCTGTCAGATACCTATTCAGTGGCTGTATATCCCTGACACTGCTCCAGCAGATCCCACTGCCCTTGCATGCTTTCTGTCAGCCAGCTCTGTGTAGGGTACGCTGAGATTTAATTACAGATGATCTCAGGAGTAAATACCTTGCATGGCTTAACTGCACATGCCTGCATGTCTGACAAGCTATTTCAGGATGATTATCAGGAAAATCTTGATGCTACAAGTCGGTATGTGGTGTGGCATCTTGTTACGACACGCTTTCAGCTCTGTAGCCAAGAGAGAAAGGAAATGCCTCAGGGAGCCTCCAGGCTCCAAGATGAAGACAAATCCACATTTTCAGGAACCTCAGAAAAGAGAAAGATTGGACATGTTTCTAATGTGTAGGGTATTATGGAAGAGAATGGTATAACCTGGCAGTTTTATATCTCAAACATTTGGAATGATCTGCCTTAGTTTCTGCATCACTGCTCCTAAAGTGTGGTCTGATCTTTGCCCAAGTCATAATAACAGACAAACATGAGCCGGTCAAACTAAGACACTACCAATTGTTGTTTTCATGTCTGTGCTGAGCTCACTGACTAGTCATTCAGATCAGATTTATATTTACAGCATTTAACAGACACCCTTATCCAGTGCAACTTATAGGTTATACAATCTTACAGCGCAGGAAATTGTGGGTTAAAAGTTTTAACTCAGGGATCCAGCAGTGGCAGGTTGGCAGAGACAGGATTTGAACTCTGCACCTCCTGGTCAATGGTCCAGTACCATAATGGCTCGACCAGCACTGTCCAGACTGTTAGAATCTATTTAGAAATCAGTGGCGGATGCTGGTCTTTCAAGGAGGGGAAGCTCAATTTTGGCCTACATCATAAAATGATTCGCTCATTTCGCTGTCAATCAAAAAGGGATTCAGCCTCAG
>JAUZSU010021365.1:0-10742 GCA_034780255.1 Parotocinclus maculicauda
TAAGCTGTAGAAACATCTCAAGGATGATCAGTGGAAACAGGATGCACCTGAGCTCAATCTTAATGGCCAAGGCTGTGAATACTTACGTAAATGTGATTTCTTAGTTTTTAATTTTTTATAAATTTTCTGAACTCTAAAAAAATCATGGTCATAATGGGGTATTTTGTGTAGAATTTTAAGGAAAGAGATTAATTTAATACAATTTGGAATAAGGCTGTAGCGTTACAAAATGTGGAAAAAGTGAAGCGCTGTGAATACTTTCCGGATGCACTGTATATATTTCTTCAATATCCCACACCCCAACTTCATTGTTAGAACTGTCTCCTAGTTAATCACTCTATCATTAAATTATACATAACATACAGTGTTTAAATTACATTTGCAGCATTTGGCAAACACCCTTATCCAGAGCAACTTATAACCGATGCAATCTTACAAGGTATAATCCACAAAACTGAGAACTAATTGTCTTACTTGAGGGCCTAATCAAGGCAGCTTGGTGGTTCCAGCATTTTATTTCTCAACTTTGTGTCAATAGCCCATTCTAGCATCATAACCAGTACAAGCGCAGTCCCTAGGTTTGACCGTGCCATTACGTTTTGGTTCTTGCCAAGTGGTCTATGATTTTCATATTAGGAAGAGCTTTACATAGATCACAAAACTACAAAGAAGCTAAATTAGGAGCAGATTAATTAAAACAGAGCTAAATCATTAAATTAATACTATTATAAAAATAGCTAAAATTATTATATTGATCATTTGCAACTTCGCTCGTTCGTTATTACACTGGTGTACTGGTTGTCTATAGCAGTAAATAATAAGATGCTACACAACATTGCTAAACCTATTACACAATTGCACTCCAAAATAAGCACAATTCATGTAACAATAAGTAACTGTTCGGAGTTTACGCCGCTTTGGATCGTATACGTTTTAGATTTCAGACTGGAATTGAAAATGCCAGACTCAATTTCATTTTTGTTGTCCATACTGAAATAAAAAAGACCAGCCACTGTCAGTTATGAGCAAAACCATTGGATATTGGTCACATTTACCTGCACTATCAACCTTCCTATATACAGTATAGCCACCTTAAACATCTCAAACTCTAAACACCTCCATTTCTGGCAAACACAAAAAGCAGCTAGGTGCTCAAAAGCCACCAGTCAGAAATACTGCACCATTCTCTTAATACAGGTATTTCTAACTGGGGTCAATTATAATGCCTCCAGGGAAGGATATGCAGCATGAAGCAAGATCTTTAAATGTCTGATTGCACACGCATGTGGGTTTGGAAGCCATATCCAGCACACTGCAGTCACGGTTTAAATGCTAAAGGCATATTGGCAGGTTGGGAGAGTTACAAAACATCATGGCTTACTTGCCGCAGATATATTTGTTTTTCATCAGGGTGTCGCTGGGAATCAGGCTTTGGCAATGCCTCTGAGAGCTAAAGGGTTACGACAGCGACCGGGAAGGGTCAGGCACTACTGCTCTTTCTGTTTCCCATATACACTGAGCTTATGCACATTTCTCATTTATTTCATTAAAAAAAGTCATTGGGGGAAATTGACCCCCCAGCAGGCTTTATAAGTGTTTTGTTTTATGAAATTGAAGACCTGTCAATGGATGATGTCATCTTTTTCTTGCTTTCTCTCTGGCAAATCCTATTCTTTTCTGTCACTATACTGTAGGTTACTCCTACCCGGGCAATTCATCAAACACTTACAGTATTCTATAAAGATACATGATACTGTGCTAATAAATACATATCACCTATCATATTGCTTTTATGACTGTGGTTATGACTATGATGAGCGCCAAAGGGTAAGCTTGGATTCTCCTGCAACTACCAGCAGTCTCCACTCCGGTTTATGACCACTTTTAAGAATGGATGCAAATTAAAACACTATGGATTATTGGCGCTGAATGACTCTTCATTCTTACTGGCTTTCAGGATGACAGTAGCTCTTAATTATACCATGGACTATGGCCACATATTTAAGGGATGGCATTAAAATAGACCAACTATTGCTTCCTCTGTGAGGACCCATCACTGACCTCTCTCACAATAAAATCCAGGCCTGCTGAATCAGTCTACTCTGCATAATGCACTCTTCCTTTTCATTAATCTGAATTATGATTGTGGTTTCTCTGCTGAAATGTATTTCTAAAACAAAGCAGAAGTGGAGGCAAATATTACTTTCTGGCAGGTGGCTGGGAACCACAAGCTGGCGCTTGATGCGGATGTCTGTTCTTCATGAAGAGTGTGGCGTAGCACGACATCATTGCATTACAGCTTTTTAACTGGAGGTTATTCCTGTCATGAGTCTGGACTGATTTGAATGTGGTGCAGGCTGATATTTGTTGGCCTGTTAGGCTTGAATGAGATTACAGTGCAGACTGGTGTAGGTTAATACATGTTAGATGTGAACTCACCAGGCCAATTGAGGTTTAAATTAAGATATGGCACATATGCAAATAGCTCAATAATTACTGGCACCCTTGGTAATGATGGGTAGAAAATGTCTTTTTTTATTTCTTAAGAAAAACTATGTCACTATTGTCACTATTGGGAGCTGAGGAAGTGCTACGAACAAAATGTCACTGAATCATGTTTCCATTACTGCTTTGGTTTAAGCAGTCAGCCAGTTCATGCTATGACATGCTATGATCATGATATGATACCCTTTGCAAATTTCCTAATTCTCTTCACAAGTTTATTGAAAACTAGAGTACATATAAAAATTAGACTTCGTTACATGTCACATGTTACATGTCCCCAAAATGGCCCATGACATGGTCTCTCAGCATTTCCCATACCTCGTTTGCAAAAAAGACCTCACAGTCATGTGGTCTGAGATACTAAGAAGGGGCTGGTGTGAAAATAGGAGTCAGACAGCCAATAACACAATAAAGGACTAAGACACTAGTTCCCGAGACTGCGGTAACCTAGCAGTCAAGGTACTGGACTCTGGACCTGATGGTCCTGGGTTCAAATCCCACCTTTGCCAAGCTGCCAAAGTTGGGTCCTTAAGCAAGGCCCTTAACCCACCATTGCTTAAATTGTAAGACTGTATGAGTTGAAAGTCGCTTTGGATAAGGGCATCTGCTAAATTCTGTAAATGTAATGTAATGTAAATGATTGACAATGTGCATGTTCCCGGGTCCCACCAAATAAGAAGGATGGCAATAAAAAAATTATCCCACTGCTAAGTATCTGTAATGGCCCACAAGGAATCGTGTACTCCATGAAGTACCTGAGTGACTTGAACGATACCAGGGTGAGCAGGCCGAGCTATAAAAGGGCTGTGGCTGGATCTTCCAACAAGACAGCAATCCAAAATTTACTTCCAAATACACACAAGAATGGTTCAATGACCACAAAATAAAACATTGTATATAAATGAAGTCATTTTGATTATCTGTCTTTTATCAATGGTGCCAGTTCTGAATGTATAAAGAGTTAGACACACTAGTCATCTTTCCGAGAGACAATTGACAAACTATGGCGAAATCATGCAGCATGTCCAAAGCCAAGGAACTCAAGCGAGCGTGACGAGAAAGACTGGAGCGAGTTAAAGAGCAACACTAGTACATTAGTTGCTCAGATTTACCGATCAAAGCTCGGCGGCATGCGGTTTTGTATTCCACTCGAGCTATTTAACTTTCTGCCCTTGCTTAGCGTCTAACAGCTATCCCAAAGATGTCTTGATTTAATTAACTTAGAGCTTTATGAATAAAAAATATTCCCGTATTGATCATCCTCAACCCGCTGACGCGGGCTAAACTGTGACAGTCATTCGCTTCATTACACCGCCCTGCTTTTTCCCCCCCTGCTCATAGCAGAGGGCAAAAAAAAGGGCAGATTCTAAATCATTCTAAATGGGCTCAAATGCTCCCTTGGGTGCCTAAAGCTTTCTAGTCGTGCTTCAGCATTCCTCCTTGGAAAGCGTGCATGTATGGAAATTATAAATGGAAATAGTCCCCCCTTGTGTAAGTATCTCTAATGTTTTGTCAATACTTTAATTAAATTGGACAGCTTAATGTGATTTATTTCAATCCATAGCCTTTATGGTTATAAAAGCCTTTTTGGCTCATGGCCTGAAAAATGCCGAACAAATTTAGATGAATTGGAAGCAAGGAAAAAAAAGGAGGAATAGTTGAAGAGGTTGAGCATGAAGGGTCATTTGTTATTGACTAATTCACTTTTATTCCTCTTTTGCCATTTGGTTTAATTCTCTTTTCGTGTGCGGCATCTTTCCACTAGACAGGCCCTGAGCAACGGAGCAGGCTTTTAGGAACATTTATAGAGCTAATAAAATGTCAGTTATAAGGGATGACATGAGCGTATGTAGACAGCAGAGCTGTTGCTCGACCTGAGTCGCCACAGTGGGTTTGAGATAGGCACGCTTCAGAACACAACAACCTGTATTGGTCTTCACGAAAGAACTTGTTCAAAGCAAATCCTTGATTCGAATCGAAGGATGAACCTGCTAATCACAGAACGGGATTGAAAGCTTTATAGATGGACATATAGCAGACGATCCATGTTCACTCTGTCTCCCTGCACGCACGTCAGAGCCAACAGCAGCTTCGCCATAAATAATACTGGAGAGATTAAGAGATTGGCTGGGGGTGAGGATGGGGGGATGATAAGGAGGGGAGTTTGTATCTGTGCAGTTTCAATTCATCTGGTGGCAAGTCACAGTTGCCAGGGAGACTATGTTTTCCAATTAGCTTGCGCAGGTGCAGGTGGTAGTTTGGATTGGGTGTGTTATTCTGTTACTTCACTACCCACTTCACAAAGCATTTTAGTCCATAAATTAAGCTTAATTTGGCTACACACATGCATTTTAGAGTCAGACTGCTGCCTTGTCCCTTGTGGGGAAATGGTGAGTAGTTACAGACCAACAAGACATAAGTATTTTGCAGCCTTAAAATATGAAAAAAGCTTATATAGGCTATAGTGGCAAATATTTAGTGTGACCTCCCCATACACTTGAGCAATAGCAACATCTGGCCGCTTTATTGGGATGCCAAGTTGACAAAAGAAGCTTAATCAAGAATGGTCTTTCTCCCCAGTGACCTTGCCTCAGATTAAGATGGAGATGAATTAATTAATGTTTTTAATGATACCATAGATTCGGATGATGAAGCAGCAATTTGAAAGCCTACCATGATCATGACATGGGTGTGAATCCCACTGTTGCTTTCTGGCTGGGTCGGGTCTGTCTGGGGGAGACAAGGTTGAGCATCGGAATCACCCCACCTGCTGTAGAACCAATTCATACTCAGCCCTGTGACAGACTGGTACCCCATTTAGGGTACATGCCTTTCTGTGCCCAGTTAATTCTGGACTAGGCTCCTGAACCCCAAGTAGGCTAGGCAGGTTTAAATATCTAAATATCAATTTCTATTTGATTTTTCTGGTAAGAGTCAATGTGTCAACTGAGTGTGACTGCGAAGGTCCTAGGCCACATATTCCAGCTCACTCTGGGGAATTCCCAGATGTTCCCAAGTCAACCGTGAGATATAATCCCTCCAGAGGCTCATGGGTCTGCTCTGGGGAGTTCTTCCACAGTGACGTGTCTAGAACAGCTCTAAAGTGTGCATCCGTGTGAGATGCCCAAACCATATCAACTTGCTCCTCCCAAAACAAAAAAACAAAAACAATAAATGTTAATGTTGTGGTAATGTGTAATTTAAAAATGTTTGCAAATAGCTTTATCATTGATCAACTCTAGCGACAAAGAGTCTCTCAGGGTACCCCAGTCTCCGAGAGCAGTAAATATGTAGAGGTGGGTCGATAAACAGACAGATAGAAACAATGCACCACTGTCCTCTTTGATGACAAGTTTGGCGTGGGTGCAAAGACTTTGTTTGTGACATTTTGTTTGTATTCTGAATGACCACGACCTGGTAAGAGCCACCCACATCACCTTTGTTCCCTGACGTCTTGCTGTCACGCAGCCTCTCTCTGTGTGTCTGAGCGGAGAACAGCACGGGCAGACGTGCCATCTTTGAAGTGAAAAAACAAGCCCAGAGTTCTTTGATCGAAGGGACCACAACCAAGAGAAACACATGGCCCAGCAACAAGGTAACCACAACCAACACCCCACCCAATAACACATCCTATAGTATGGGCCATATCAAGCAGATCTATCTAACACCAAAAAGCATCTGGAGAAATCACATTGTGTAAACACATTCCCAGAATGTGGCGTGCTGGAAACTGAATAGACAAAGGGTGGTTTGGTTGCTGCATGGTTGGCAAATAAAACTAATCTTTTTATAATGAGAGTAATCCAGTTACACACAGTAAATGGCTAACGTCAGGATAATTGAATAAAAGCCAGTGTAGGCTTTGTGAGGAGGAGCAGCCCTGCCTCAACCAGCATCCTGCATCTTGTCAGTGGAAACTGGTGAACACAATTACCACGAAATTCAATTTTGTTGCCTTTGGGACCAGCAGAACTCCCCCACCTGCAAAACAGGGATGCCTGAGTCAAACAATAAAGATATGAAATTTGCTGATAATCAGTTAAAGCAACAACACAAAACATCTGGGACTTTGTGGATTTGGAACTTCTCACTACAAAATATGCAATAGCCACAATTTGATTTGTTGTTTTTGCAATGGTTTAATGACCATATATAACATATAGTCAACGACTGGATTTAAACATTCTCAAACTTGGATTTGTCACTCCTTAATAACTCTTTTCCACTGATCTTTGTTTTAATCTTTGTGAGCGTTAGCATATATCAGCCTTTTCATTCTTTACCCCTTTTGAAAAAGTGGTTTCTTGGCTGACAAGCTTCCAAAAAGACCATTTCTAATCAACCTTCTTTGGATGAAGAAGGGTCAACTTGGCATCCTGATGAATCTGCCAGATGCTGCAATTTAAGGGATATGTATTTTTTTTATTTGGTCTGACTTTTGCTTTGACTTTTTTTTGCCGAAAGCCTAAGAGCACTAGATGTTTGTGAAGAAGTATTCCACTCATTTTGATTAAAAAAAAAAAATCAACTTCTCACTCCAGTTATTATGCCAATTATAGAATTTGTAATAAAAATGTGGCATTAAATTAAATAAGATACCCCCTCTCCCAAATTGTGTGTTGCATCTACATAAACAAAGCACAGTCAACTCTTGGCACATAAGAACATTTCTTCAGCATCTAACAATGGGTGGTCAAAACATTTGAAAGGTTTATTTTTGCTCCATGTAGAACAGTACTCAACGTGCTGAAACCATCCATGATCCAACAGGCCACAGATCCAAAACAAGTTGGGGCTCCAATGTCAAAAGAGCTTCTCCAGCTCTATAATTACTATATATTAGAGCATATTAAGGTCAACAAGGACTGGTAATTAGCATGTAACCTGACCTGAGAAAACTGTAATTGCATCCAGAGAAAGGAAAAGAGAATAAAAAACAACTTATGAGGGGAGAATAGGGTTGAGACCCAAGGGGCTCCAATCAGTCTGCGGTCCTTTTATCACACGTTAGAAAATTCCTCTTTTCCAACAATGACTACCCAAAACTAGGCCCATAACAGAAAGACAAACACAGAGGTTTCTATTTAGGAATAATTACCACATTCTCTACAGTGGAGGAAAAGATTCATGTCATTACTGTAAGCTTTTCCAGGCTACTTATTCTTATTCAGACCGTGTTAAAGCCTTGAACCATTTGGGTCATTTCAAACAAGCTAGGTCACCCCTCATTACCCCTATTGTCGAGCATGATAGACTGAAATATATTCCTGTTTCATGGTGCATCTGAGTTCCGTGTTTCTTTCCCAACAGCATAGCTATGTCAAAGGTGCTAGAGTGGAATTATTTATGATGGTAAGACAGAAGAGGAAGAGGGGGGAGTAAAAAAACAGAGACGTTTATAAATTGCATGCAGCTCCTCAACCACAAGATGGAGCCCCCTGGCTTCTCTCAACCCTTCACCCAACCAATCAATAAGTCTCTCTGCAGGCTGGTACAGCGATTCAGGAGTCCCAAAGCAGGCCAAGTATCCTGGGAGCCATAATATTTTCCCTGCATGTTTTCATTTACAGAAAGCTTGACAGCGCAGTGTCAATTTATGACGGCTGGTATCTGCCCAGGCTGCACCGGGGTGTCTAACTGTTCTCCTAGCCACAAAAAAGCAGGACATCTGTCTGCCATTGGTCACGGTATAAATCCAGAAAATAGACACACACACACAGTTTAACCTGGAAGCTAATATGAATATATTTTCACTTTTATTTAACTGCTCATTTTCCTATAAATTTATATACAAACCTAATAGAGCACTACCCAGCAACTCCGTCCTGAAGCCAAATTGTAACTCAAATATTATATAATAACAGTATTGCAGCATTTAAACACCCACTGGATATAAATTATGCTGTTAACTTTAGTAGAAAATGATAAAGCTAGCAAATACAGGTAACCCAGCAACGTTATGTGTGCATAAAGGAAAAATGCTGGTTGCAAAGTGTGTTGTGCATTATCTTCTAAAATAATGTCTTAATTGTTGTTTTAGACATGCTCAAGCTGACACTGTCAGTCACTTTGCAAAACAGTGTGCTAGTGTTGGTGGACACACCACAAGTTAAACAAGCATAGCTTCCAGATTAAATTTAAAATGACAAACCGCACCAGGAGACAAAGTACAAATAACACCAGCTTAATGCCTTAAGAATATTTGGTAGACATGGATTATGACGCCAATCCATAGGGGTTTGCAATATCTATCATCTACGATAATATCTTAATTGTTGTGTTAGCTGACACAACACTTTTTGACAATTTTGTGCAAAGTACATCACTCACTTTGCACAAAAGAGTCAAAAACATGCCTTAAGAGTTTACAAATGCCCTGCATCATGTAGGATAGATAGGATAGATTACTGCACATGCGAATCACTGTGCAAAGGCATAAAAAATCAATGTTCTACCTAAACGTGCATGTTACAAATGAGTAAATTACCAGTTAGATAAATTACAGACACTACTAGTAGTAGTAGAACACATTGTTAGATTTAACTGCTAGATGTGGCTCCGCTTTGAAAAGATGTATGTTGCTGCAATATGCAAACCATGTTGGAAATTGGTAACCATTAAAGACAGCTCAACAACTAAATTATTTCACCATCTGCAAACCAATCACCATGCATAATATGAATATTATTACAAACTCTGGGAGTCCTCTGTTCATGACAGAATTAATACAGCCAAGGTTCCAGCACAAAAACACACACATCAAACCATATCATGCTTTAAAAAAGTGCTTTATGTACCTAAAAGTTCCAGCATTCTATCCATAGACAAAGATGATGCTACATGTTCGTACACCTATAGGCATCTGTAAATGTGAAATTAGTGAAGTAGAACGCCTCGCTGCCTACCTACACAAACCATAGATTTACAATATCCACATCTTCAGAGGTATGTGCAGACAACATGATCTGTCACAAGAAAGCAGTAAAAAAGACTAGATTACGGTACACTATTACAATATATCTCTAACCGTTTCTGGCACAGCAGGGTCATCTAGCATATTCGCATAAACTATACACAGCCAAGATGATGGGTGATAGAAATGGCCATCCTTTGTATTGTTCCCATTATGGGTGCACTGTGTGTGGCCTCAAATGCCTGACTGCAGTGTGTAAACTGTTTCCTGAGATTAGTGTCAAAACTCAATTTAGACCAGCAATCTGCTCACCAAATCAAGTGAACTGCTTTTTCTTGGTAAAGGTAAGCTATGTGGAGCCACACAAAAGCACTGTGATTCAACTCCATGCTATTTAATTCTTGCCACACAGAGAACTTCTTTGGGTTTGGGTCTACAGCTTAAGTAGTTGTACAAGGCATAGCAATCTGGCTGGCAAGTCACACTCTGAAGCTGACTATTCAGCTTGCTGATCATATCTCCATCACTCACTGCCATGTTTCTGCCACTCCATTTTCCTAGTCTTGCAGAGACCACCAGTGCCTGTTTCCCCTTCTTCTACCAACACACTCCATATAAACATCTCACTTCCTGAAGGGCCATGTTGTTTTTATTTCAGCTCCTGCTTGACTGGGGTCAGTCTCGAGATACACAATCCTTCCATCCCCCTCATTTCCCTCTCCTATTCTATGTGCTTTGTTGCCTGTTCTTGAAGCTGCACTCGCAGGCAAACAGTATTGCAGTGAATTCCAACAATAACTTCCTAATCAGTGTCCACATACAGAAAACAACTCATGACTAAAGACACGCCACTCGCTGGCTACAGGTTAGTCCAATCAAAGCCACTCAAATGCAGGAGGCTAGCTGCTATATCCAAATCAAGTCACCCAAATGCTATAGGATAGCTGCTATATCCAATCCAAACCATCTAACTGCTAGAGGCTAGCTACTCTGTCCAATCCAAGCCACCCAACAGCTAGAAGTTGGCTGCTCTATCCAATCCAAGCCAACCAAATGCAAGAGGCTGGATGGTCTATCCAATCTAGGTCACCCAACGGCTAGATGTTTGCTGCTCTATCCAATCCAAATTCAAGTAACACAGATGCTAAAGGTTAGTTGTTCTATATAATCCAAACCACCCAAATACATTTACGTAAATATTCACAGCCTTGGCCATGAAGCTCAAAATTGAGCCCAGGTGCATCCTTTTTCCACTGATCATCCTTGAGATGTTTCTACAGCTTAAATAGAGTCCACCTGTGGTAAATCCAGTTGATTGGACATG